>JAWWMW010001408.1:17289-41828 GCA_035048345.1 Echeveria elegans
TTCATCGCACGAATTGAGTTTGGATACAACACAGGATCCGTAGGATCCTGGAACAATACGACTACTCACTACTCATGGTAAGACAACACATGAATAATGAATGGAGAAGAAAAGAGAACGAAGAAACCGATTTTTAGATGAAGAATTGAAACTCCACTTCTCCTCCTAGTCGTGCTTCTCCTCCACCAAAAGCTGCCGTGAAGTGTCTGCCAAAAAACTCCCTTTCACGCTGCTGCCTGCAGCTTCTAAAGTAGGGTTTAGTTTTGGGCCTGACTTGGGCCTAAGTAAATGGAAGCCCAGTCCATGGTTGCATATCCTGGACAAATTTTTGTTCGTCATTTTTTCGACCTCTTAACGTCCGAATTACTCCTTTGTGTCAGCATAAAAGTTGTAGGATTTTCTGTTAGGTTTCCAACGCAACTTGTTTCGCTTCAATCGGACAACCGATGCTTTCTATAGAAATTTTACAAGCTCAGAAGGTCCTGAAAAACTTTTAGGACTTGCACTACACATCTGATCTAACTTCATCTGCTGTTTTGGTCCCTTTAACCTTCGAATTTGGATTTCATGTAAAAATCAAAGTTGTAGATCTCTGAATCCTCTTTCTAACAAGCTATTCATTGAAAACAGACACATGAGGTGAAATCGGCGAGCTCTTGAAAGAATAAAGGACAAACTGCCCAGTTATATTGCGTATTGCACTCTATTGATCAATAATTGCTCATTTTGCTTCCGATGAATTAATCTTTATTTGAGTATAAATACCCTGAAACACTAAATAGAAGAGTGAAATAATGATAAATGTTCGGAAAAACTACTAGAACTCATAAGTAATAGAGTGAATAATTCATCAATAAATTGACTCATCATATATGTTCTCACTTGTTAATTCCTCGTGTATTGAGTCATGTAGTTCTTTATCTTTTCATGTCATAAATCAACCAATCAAAAAAAAGTGAGTATCAACCATTAATCAAATTGAGCGATAGGTCAACTGAAATATAAATAAATACAACTAAAATATGATTAAACAAGGTATGTGATGTGCGCGTGCATCAATCAACATGCCTTGCCGACATAGCCGTCGAACGGGATCCAAGAGATAAAGCGACATACAGGCCCCATTTTGAACTCCAGCTACATCACTCACTTGCATCTTATCAAATTTGTTTAAGCTACACGAATTATGATTCACTCAGACATCTCCAACTGACCCACAGAGCAAAAAAAAATTGATCAGTCCATGACTCGGGTTTGGTGCCCAGTCATAAAACTAGGCCTGACCCCATACTTTATAAAATATAAAAATAAAATAAATATTCACATTTGTTAGATTACTTTGTGAAGTTTAGATGCAAGACATACAACAGTGTAGCAGTTATTTAGATGTCGGTATGAGAAATCAATAATTCAGGTCCTGATTAATCCATATCAACCCCTTTTAGTCCTAAATTTATCAACATCAAATCTTCTTATTTATTAATAAAAAGATTTGATGCAACGCAAACATTTTATTTTCGTCTTGAATTCACATAAGCATTGTGAGACAACCTCAACCCCTACTCTAATTTTCAACACCATTCTCCCTCATCTTGAGGCACACAACTCTCTTCCAAAGCAAAATAATCTCCTACGCCTTTGGTCTCGCGCAGAAACAGGTAAACAAAAACTGTCATTGCCCTGATCGACATAGTAGCGAAAGGAATGATTGCGCAGTGACGAATGTGAAGAATAAGTTCGTAGCCACTGTGACGCTTTTCTCTGCTGATTGTGTTTCCAATGGGAATATATCGCTTGGGACATTCCATCCTAGTGGTCCCCACATACAGCTACAAATAAGCAAATGATTACCACAACGGTCGCTGAGTAGCTTTTCGAGAGTTCACCTTCATCATGATCGCGATGATTACCTGTTCAAACACGAATTAATGCAAACACTTCTTCGATATTGAGTGGAGAACGTTTTTAGTAGAGGTGTCAAAAATACCTTTCGCCCTATACCCGCCCCAAAAATACCCTTTCATATGCATCCATTTAATACTCTTATCCTTTAATGCCTTACCCTTTAATACCCTCTTATAATAAGGGCGCCCATTACCCGCCCATTTGCCCTCTTATTACTCTTTTCTCAATTTGACCATCGTTGACCACTGTTGACCGGCGTTGACCGGCCATTGACCGGCGGAGTTCTGGCAGTTTGACTGGCGTTGACCACCGTTGACCGGCGTTGACTATCGTTGCCCGGCGTTGACCAATTGGTCAAAAATTCAAAAAGAGGGTATTAAAGGGCGCCCTTACTCTTTTAATACCCGCCCACTAAACCCTTACCCTTTTCTACCCTCTTTTACCCTCTACACTCATACCCTCTTCATACCCACCCATATCCTACCCTACCCGCCCATTTGACACATCTACCTTAAACCACTCAGACCATCGTTCAACATCACTATACATTATTAAAGTAGCCTTACAATAACATGGTTCACGAGGGTAAGATCGTCCAAATAAATTGTCAAACAAATGCAACATCCCAAACCCTAAATCGAAATCCCTATACTTAACACACTCTGAAACCCTCTCTCCCAAAATCGATCCGAAAAAACCCTAACCCTATAAAAAAAATCCCCAATGATCTCCTCATCCATCCACTACCACCACCTCCTCTGTACAAACCCTAAACTCTCCCCATTCCCAGTCCGACCACCCAAACCTCGAATTGCCACCACCAGTACGACTCCAATCCGCTGCTCCGTGCTCCAGTGGAACCGCAAGCCACAACTCTCCGGTACAACACCACGCGTCGTAGTAATCACATCAGGTAAAGGTGGAGTTGGAAAAACCACAACCACAGCTAATATCGGCTTATCTTTAGCACGTTACGGATTCTCAGTTGTCGCTATCGATGCTGACGTAGGCTTACGTAATCTGGATCTTTTACTAGGGTTAGAAAATCGTGTTAATTATACTGTTGTTGAAGTGCTTAATGGAGATTGTAGGCTTGATCAAGCGCTTGTTAGGGATAAGAGATGGTCGAATTTCGAATTATTATGTATATCGAAACCGAGATCGAAGTTGCCCATGGGATTTGGCGGGAAGGCGTTGATTTGGTTGGTTGATGCGTTGAAGAGTAGGGAAGAAGGATGCCCGGATTTTATTTTGATTGATTGTCCGGCGGGGATTGATGCGGGATTTATTACGGCCATCACGCCTGCGAATGAGGCGGTTTTGGTAACTACGCCGGATATAACGAGTTTGCGAGATGCGGATAGGGTTATAGGATTGTTGGAATGTGACGGGATTAAGGACATTAAGATGATTGTGAATAGAGTTAGGACGGATATGATTAAAGGAGAGGATATGATGTCGGTTTTGGACGTACAGGAGATGCTTGGATTAGCATTGTTGGGAGTTATACCAGAGGATACAGAGGTGATAAGAAGTACGAATAGAGGGTTTCCCCTTGTGTTGAATAAGCCGCCGACTTTAGCGGGGCTGGCGTTTGAACAGGCTGCGTGGAGGCTTGTGGAGCAGGATAGTATGACAGCTGTTATAGTTGAGGAAGAGCCGAATAAGCGCGGGTTTTTCTCCTTCTTTGGTGGTTAAAAGAAAAGGTGATGGTTTGCACTCTGTTGTGGAATCAACTCTTTTGGAGGAATCGGGTCGTAGGAATCAAATGGTGTTTGTGTTTGCTAGCTCTACCTGTTTTGACGAAACGGAAGTTGGAAATGTGTACAGTTGTTGGCATTAGTGCATTAAGGTATTCCCAATTTGTTTACGAAGATTTTAGTTTCATTTTTCAGTTTTAGAAAGAACTCCATTGGTGTGTTACTGCGTTTAATTTGTAGTTCATTTGGCGACGTGTTGAAGTGCCTTCCAAATAAGTAATCTTAAAATTCCTTCATGAGTTCTTCTTTTTCATGTGCAATTGATTTCAGTTTCCTTGCTAGACAAAGATTTGGTTACTCCATCGGCCTGTTTTGCAGTATTAAATTTCATCGCATCATGTATTGATAATCCTGGCCTTTTTGTGACTCTTCCTGTTGGAATTTGTGCCGTAAGGCATCTGTGTGAAACATTATTCACCTTTGCCGTCTTGTTTGCTCCGGCTTTTTTGGTGAGTTGCATTCAATGTAATTCTATTCAGGGTTTATTTATTTGCATGACACAGTTGCGACTTGGAAGTAAATACTGTTACTGTGTGGTTAAAGCCTCGCAGAGGCAGGCAAGTAAGAGTGTAAGACAGGCATAGAGTCTCTCCATGCTTGGATTAAAGAATAATAGAGCTTTCTCTCATTCTGGTATTCTATTGATTCACAATTTCCCATTCCAATCCTTTTTACTTTTTATTCGCATGTTGTCTTTACACACGCGCTGTGGCTACTGAAACTCCGATTTCCAATGAGTGACTTTTATAACTTTTTTTAGAAGAAATAGATATCCAAACAACCTTTGAATAGCCTTCATTATCATACTTCACATGTGACATCAAGCGGAATATATTGGAAGCATGAATTGGCGCTGTGTATGCTTGGTGGCACTGTTGGAATTCATGATCACTTATATAAAGAAGACGTCGGGTATTCATCTGGGTTCATCTCCGTCACTCATCCTAACAATGTCTTCCTTCTCTCCTCTCCGGAATTCCGAGGTAAGCTCACCACCTTCATCCTTTTTCCATTCCGTATTTCATCTGTACCGTGATGTTTCCTGCAAGTTTCAGACAAAGTATGTCATGTTTTCATAACCTGTGTTTCTGTTTCAACTCTCTTAAATTAATATACAGGCTTGTTACATAGTACTATTGGCCTTTTGTATGCTGCTGAACAACATTACATTAGCTGACCCTGTCAAGTACTCAGCTATCAGTTGCAGAAAGCACAGCGCGCTGTTGACTGATTTCAATGCTAAAGGAGATGGCAAGACACTCAACACTCGTGCATTCCAAGCCGCTATTACCCACCTCTCAAAGCTGACCGCAGACGGCGGAGCTCAGCTCATTGTCCCTTCTGGTAAATATCTAACAGGCAGCATTAATCTCATCAGCAGCCACTTCACTCTCTTCCTCCACCAGCATGCTGAAATCATCGCTTCTACGGTACTCGATAGTCGATACTCTTCCACTTCCCCTGTTTTCCCTTTCACTCAATTTTGAAATTTAAAAAATAAAGGAAGTTTTTCCAATCAGCTAAATTCTGAAAATCTAATTTCCTTAGGAATCAATACACTGACAGTCAGTTTAGTGTACAACAAAATTCTTTTCGAAATTCAAAAGCCTAAGTTTCACCTACATTGACACTGGGTTTGTACAACTTTATTCAAGTGTCCCCATTACAAAGTTTAGTGGCGGTGAACATCACAGATCTGAGTAAAGGGAAATTATTTTCAAAAGATTTGAAACAAATTTTTAATGGGCTGATAGGAAGAGAAGGACTTCCCTGGCTTGCCGCCACTGCCGTCCTACGGCTCTTTGTATGGAAATGGAAGATACTCAAGTTTGATTTTTGGGACAAACTTGACTGACATTGTCATCACAGGTACAAAAAAATGTTTTATCTCGTACACAACAATGTTTTATGTTGAACAAAATGGCTGATGGGGTTTGTTGATTGTTCGAGTTAGGAGCTAATGGCACACTGAATGGGCAAGGCGCTCCGTGGTGGGAGAAGTTCCGTGCAGGGAAGATCAAGTACAGTCGCCCTAGTTTGGTCGAGATTGTGTCTTCTGATCAAGTTCAAATCTCTGATCTTACACTGATAGACTCTCCTAACTGGAATATACATCCTGTTTACAGCAGGTCGTCCTTAAACCCTCTATTTTTATTGTTTCAAAATGAAAAGAAAAAGATTTTTTGTGTGTGATTTGAGATTATATTTTTGCAGAGATGTGATTATACAAGGCCTTACCATCATTGCACCAGTTGATTCAGCCAACACTGATGGTATCAATCCAGATTCATGCTCAAATGTTCTGATCCAAGATAACTATATAGTCTCCGGTGATGACTGCATTGCAATCAAAAGCGGGTTGAACGAGTACGGCATCAAGGTAGGCATACCAAGCCAACATATAGTCATCAAGAGACTAACTTGTATCTCGCCATCCAGTGCCGGAATAGCTCTCGGGAGTGAAATGTCCGGAGGGATACAAGACGTCAGAGCGATGGAATTAAACATGATCAATACAGAATCATGTGTCAGAATTAAAACAGGAATAACTAGAGGAAACCACATTAAGGATATTTTCGTTAGAAACGTGGTGATGAAGACGATGAAGTATGTTTTCTGGATGACCGGTAGCTACGGTAGTCAAAATAATGGTAGTGGTCATTTGAATCCGAGCACTATTCCGGTGGTGCACAATATAAATTACAAGGACATGAAAGCGGAGAATGTGACGCAGTCTGGGAGTTTGGCTGGGATCAAGGGTTATGCTTTTAAGGATATTTGTATATCAAATGTGACGATCCGATTGGCTAGGAAGGCGAAGAGGGTGCAATGGGATTGTAGTGATGTTGCTGGAGTGACTTATAATGTCAGCCCTCGTCCGTGTAGTCTCTTGCCGGAGAGACCCATAGGTGAGGACGGTTGTCCATTTCCGATAGGAAGTCTCCCCATTGAGGATATTCAGCTTAAGATGTGTACTGCTTAAGAGATACTAATACACTGTCTTCATCGAAGTGTATTTGAAACTAAGTTAAAAAGGACAACTGAGATTGTATCAAAATGTTATAACAGGCATGATTTCAAAAAATGTGAAGACAAAGGAGTTAAAATGAGTCTGAGTTTAATATCTTAACAAAAAGCAAGGGAAGACGAATAGGAAAAGTAGATGATTGGCTAGTGATACATAGCTCAGTTGCTGTGGAATACTGTCTTGACTTGCAACTCCAAGAGAGTAAGCCATGTTACGTGCTTAGTTTGGTGGAGGTGCGCCAAAACTACCACCTCCGCGGCCGAAACCAGGTCTTCCACCAGAGCCCTGCAATAATAAATATCCAAACTTTATTAGCTTGTGAAGATTTCCATTCTGATATATACTTCAAAAATGCTTCTGCCAGCACATCCAAAGCAAACTGAAGTGCGATGAGAAAGGTTTTCGGTATATAATGAAACTCACCCTGAAACCAGGTTGGTAATCAGCAGGAGCTCCTCCTTTCTCTCCACCAGGAGGACCAGCTCTGTACCCATCACGGTCACCAAACCTCGGCCTCTCACCCTCAAAACGAGCTGGACCACTATAACCATCGAAACACAGATGAAAAATCAATATTAAAACTATTCAGCATCGATCGACAATCAACAGACAAGGACAAGGTTACATACCGTGGGCGATCACCACCAGGTCCACCAATTGGTCTACCAGCAGGCCTAGCAGACTTCTTCAAAGTCGCAGGTACAATCTCCGATGGAAGATTCAAATAAGTCCTCAAAAATTCAATTCCATCATTGGTAAGGTACCAATAGTAATGCATCCAAGCAAATGTCTCGCGAACATACTCCTTAGACTTGAAGCTCTGCATAAGCTTGATCACCTGAAGATTCGGAACATCAATATCCGGATGCTTCGCAAGGTTGTAATCCTTCTTTGCATAACACACTCCCTCTGCAAATTATCCACATCAAAATAAAATAAAAATAATTTTTACTTCACATCTAAACATCCAGCCTTAGCAAAACAAATATACATATTCCAGCACAGTAAGATAAATGAATGAAAATGAAATAAAATAAAATAAAAGAGAGGCATACCTTGGAAGAGGTACTTGGAGATCTCTCTGCGGTTCTTCTCGGATATAATCTGCGAAACACGACAACATTAACATCTCCGAACGCCGATGAAGATAAAACGGATAGTTAAAAACTTGTTTTGCTACCATGATTAGCGGCTTACCATGATTGCAACTAGGAAGGCAGAGGGAGACGAACGCAGCAGCCAGACGCTTCTTCTTTCGGCCTATATGAAAAATATTTGATTCTTGAAAACCCTAACCCTGATTTTGGGAAAACTATTTTGTACGAGGGCCGGATTTCAGGCCCATTGGGCTTCCAGAAAGCTGCAGACTGGTCCAGCATACATTCCCGGCTTTCCTAGATTGAAGTGACGTCCGTTGTATTGTACAAATTGCTATGTTTTGATGGCTTCTCACAGAAACCATGTCCACCTCACAGCAGAACTGAAACAAAGTCGCCTTCCAAATGCTACGTCTCATGGAGGAACTGGCCGGGAAAGGACCTGGAGCCCTACCGCTGGGGAGAACGGTAACAGGTTGAATAGAAAGGATACAAACAAATAATCCACAAGTCAAAATTCAAAATTTCCATATCAAAGAAAACGGATTCTTATGTACATGCCTGAACCTAAGGAATACAACACCTCCATCTCTCTCTACTAGTTTAAAAGATTCACACAGAACAAACAATGGCTTTGGGCTTCATTGTTTGATAACACCGGCAGGGGAACAGACTGCAACATTGAACACCAGCAATGCATCTTGGATTTCTCAAATAATGGAGTGTGATGTTCCAGAACAGAGTAAAGGCTCTTTCAAATTAATGGGATGATTGGACGCTGATGTAATGAGCTTCTTTAGGACACTCACTGGTCTGACAGCACTCTTCTCTGTCAATAAAGAACGGAAGCATGAGAATTTGAAGGTATTGCAATAATGCAAAGGAATTTGAGGGGATTGCTTACATGATCCTCAAAAGAAGGACTTGTAAGGTTGATAGAGAGGTTACGCATTAACAGCAGAACCTGAAAAGCGGCCACTCTTTTAGTTATGACCTTTTTTAAGGAAAATATTCACGAGTGTCATTGACTCATTACTAATAAAAACTCAATCCCATGGTTATGACATATATCAGGCATTGCAAAGCACACATACCGTTTCAACATCAATTGGGTCCATTTGTCTAAGATTCTCCAAATGATCTGATGCATTGGGATCAAAGACACTGCCGATGAAGCCATACACTTGAGCAAAGTCTGGAAGGACTGCATCAAGGACACACGGTGAATAAGATTAACAGGGATAAGAAAAATTAGTTATAGCTAGCTAATAGGCATTTTAATAACAGTCTGATCATCTGACCTCTGACTGCCTGAGTTTTATTAGCTTGGACTGGTACTCGACTAACTGATTGCACTCTTGGAGTGCTTTCCGCGCTGCTGCACGAGTTTATTGCGATCACTTCAGCTGTAGGTTTCAAAGATCCTGAAGAGAAAAAGGAATCATATAGTTCAAATTGTTGACAAAACATTGCGAGAAAAGCCCGTTCATTCTTCTATGGAGTGATAGTGATCGTCACCTTGAGATTCATTTGGCATGACAGAAGCATGAGCAGAGTTATCAGTCCAAGAAGATCCCACTGCTGCATTTCTTACAGGCTCGCCGGGAATAGAAGACACATCGTGTTTGACCACATATCCAGGCTGTAGTAACGAAGTAGAAGCCGAAGCACTGGCCGGAGATTGAAATGGTGCCATCACTTGTGGGACTGTTGGAGCTGTAGACAGTACAACATGCACAATCAGTAGATGCACTGGCAATTATGCTGGTAAACTGAATGCAGCTAAGGGAAACAATTATACCACTCTTCGACGCTTTATGAGGATAGGGATGAGCAGCCTTCCTCTTTGGTCTAGGAGGAGGGAGGTGTTCATTTCCCCCGCTCTTCTGAACTTTCAGAAAGTATTTTTGAGCATGGCTGCGTATCTTTAAAAAGCACCAGTTATACTGATCATCATTATGTGAATGCCACTATCATATTCACTATCTGATATAAAGTATAAAAAATTGGAAGATAAAACTGACAAAATATATACATCTCTCAATATATGACTTGGCTCAGTTCATAACTTCAATATCAAGAAACTTATATTCAACGACGTACATTCCAAACCCAATGACAAATTTATTTACCTGAATAACAGTCTTTGATCCTATGAATGCCTCAATCTTTTTCCAATCACGATCAAATCTGCCAATGACAAGTTAAAGCGTTTAACAGATGCACCACCAAAAAAGGAAGAGAACTTGAAACAACATCAAGTGGAATGGAATATGCGAACTAAGAGACAGTTTCAACTTTCCAAACAAAGCACCATAAACTTAAGAACAAAGCTGTTGCTCTACCGCCGCATTGTGCCGCACCACATGCACACAACACAAAGAGTCTCAGGCCAAACCTATCTTCTATAAATTCCATATGCCTACTCAAGACACTGAACATAAGCAAAGCAACTGCCTGAATCATCAATACACTTTTGAAACAACACACTATGACACTAATTCTTAAACAGTTCTCCAACAGAAAAAACATAGAAACAAAATTCATCAAAAAAATCAGAAACAAAAGTCAACAACATACAATTGCAACGCTTCTAGGAACTTATCATGCTCAGGTTCAGTCCAGCTCTGCCTCGACTTAGTAATCGTATATGGCTTCCTACTCTTCTTATCCAGATCCTCCTCCGTCGTCTCCGCCGCCATACCCACTGCCGTCACTACTCCTCCTTCAACACCTCCAGCTCCGGTCGAAAACGGACTTAGACCAGGCAGCGCGATTCCAGTCGGATCCATGTAAAAATCGTTTGGTGGATTCGAGCTGTTGGACACCATCGGCGGCGCGTTGATTGCGATCGGTAATTGAATCGAATTGAAGAGGTTCGAGTGAACTGATTGGATTTGATTTCTTGGGTTGGAGAAATTGAGATTTGGTGAATTGGGGGAAATTGGGAAATGAAGAGTGACGATTGAGAGATTTATACGGTGGAGATTTGAGGGTTGAATTTGGAAAGCGAATGAGGAAGTGACACGTGGGATGGCGAAGTGAGACGCACCTGTGGCAGTTGTGTATGCAACGTTGATTTCTCGTGTCTCGCCCAAATTATATTTAGGATTTTTTTTATACTTAGAGCATGTGCAGCGGGGACAGATTGTAGGTCGTTCGTCCCCTTAATTCTAGAATGTTTGTAGGCGAGTTTGTGTGCACCGCCCAGTAGAGATGACAAAATAATTTTTTTTAGATAAATAAATTAGTAAAAATTATTAAAAATTTATTACATAAATTGATGAAATTCATTAATAAATATAAATAGATTAATAAAATTCATTTATGTGTGAATGATGTGTAAATGGATTAATGAAATCTGTTAGACTAAATGAATTTAAGTAACCATTTATGATATTTTGAGTTAATCCGTTTAATCTGTTGAATTCTGTTTACCCTGGTCTAAAAGGATCTGATTATTTAATCCATAATTCATTTGAAATTTATCCATAATCCAATCAAATCATCCATTTTGCCACCTATAAATATTGATGTTTGAACAAACAAAGCCAGAAATCATAATACTTGTCACAGAAATATCAACAAGCTTATAATTGCCAAAGGATTAAGATTCTCATATTAGAATGTCAACATTCTTGTATGTCCTGGCACCAATACTAACAGAAACTTGAAGAGGTCGTCGTCACTATCTTTGCCAAGCGTGTGCCTCCTAGTAGTATTAAGGTCGACTTTGAAGAGCGGATTGTAAGTTTACACCTCATCCGATTTTTGTTTTGTTTTTGGTCCCTTGCCTGTCTGGTGAATGCTGATTATTGTTTACATGTAATACCTGTAGCTGACTGTCCGTATCGACATTCCTGAAGAGGAGTCTTATCACCTTCCCAATCCAGAAGGTATTGGAAATATTCTAAAATAACCGTGACATTGAATTGTTAGATATACAGTGATTATCTTACTCTCGACTTGTTCAGGAAATAAACACTGAATCATTTGATTTCGCTCGTTCTTTGTGCTGGCTGTGGTCTAGTGACAACTTCACTGCAATATCAAGATGTTCATTATTGTTTTTCTTCTTCTAACTTGATAGATTGTTTCGGCCAACTGCAAGTATGAAGTATTAATTATCTACAAAAGTTGAAATGCGTCTTGCTAAGGCAGCACCGATCCAACGGACATCTCTGGAATACGTCAAAAAAACCATCGTCCCACAGAAAATAAATGAACCATCTGCAGAGGTGAGAGCTTGACCAAATAATTAATAATAATCGGTATCTTGTTTGCTTGTTGGTACTTCAAAAACATTTTAAATGTTGATGTTCTGAGATATATTAAATTTCTTCTACAGTTGGACAAGTGCAAAGGCCTACTTATCCAACTTCAAAACCAAAACGTGTTGACTGGGACAAGCTGGAGGCTCAAGTGAAAAAAGAGGCATGTTTTAACACTGAGTCGTGTCTAATGTTAGTAACTTACAGTCGGCCTGGTTAACTTCCAAACAGCAAACATGACTAAATCAAATGCTTTCAACTGGCATGAATAATTGGATGGTGATGCAGGCTTGATCAGAGGTGAAAAATCCTGATTTTATCTACCATTCTTAAGGATGTAGTCCCTTTATGGTGTATCTAGTTTTTTTTGCTGATTCCTTTGTTCCCTAGTCCGAGACTCTATTTTTTCAACTCGCTTTTGTAGTTACTTTTCTCTGTCTGTCGCTCGAGAGTTTAGCTCTCCCTTTATTTTTAGCCCCGATTCAGATTTTTTGGATCATACCTTTGTAATAATAAAATAATTTTCAAAAAAAAAAATACAGGCTTGAAAAATTCTTCCGTGAGATTTTCCAAGATGCAGATGAAGACATTAAAAGGGCCATGCAAAAATCATTCGGAAGCATTTTCACATCCCCATAATTTTGCCACCAATAAAATTCTAATTAATAATGTGCAGATTGAGTCAAACGGAACAGTCCTGTCTACCAACTGGAAAGAAGTTGGCCAAAAGAAGGTCGAGGGTAGCGCTCCGGAGGGTATGGAGCTGGAGAAATTGGAGTATTAAGGCTGTCTAGTGTCCTTTCTCTACTTCTGCGCAAAATGTCATGTGTCATATTTTCCTGTTGCCTACGTCTTTATTCTCATTTTGTCTAGTACAATCCGGAATGCTTTCATGTATACTAACTCCGCAAATACCAAAATTTGTTGCTTTTTTTCATCATAAAGTGTGCGACTTTTATTTCAGAATAATATTCCCTACATCTACATCTACATCACACTTTCCTCTGTACAACACGAAAATATGTTCACTTGAAATTAAATACTGTAGTTGAAAAAATTAATCAAAGTTTATAATGCAAAAAAAAAAAAAATATTTCAAGGATGCAACAATAATTCAACTTCTCGAAGTTTAACAGACGCGTTTCGATGCTGGCGTGGCGTTATTATTGTCTTGTGGGGTCCACGTTAGGCATTGACGAATCACGAAACGCTCAACAGCTGTAAAACAATTATATTTATAAATAAAAAAGAATAGAAAAAAGAAGAAAAAAAATCCCCACCGCATTAAAAAATCCTCAATTTTCTTCATCAATCAACCATTCAATCGAATTCGTAGAAGGCCGTCCGCTCCCCTCCGCTTCAGGTAATCTCAAATCCCTAACCATCCGTCTCCGATCTACGCTTTACCGATTTTTTCACTACACAAAATTCGTTCCTGGATCTGATAGTTTCATAATTGTACGGCGCAGTTGTTCTCGTTGTTGTTTTGATTCGCGAATAGACACACGCGTGTTCGAATCGTGTTTGAGGTGAGTCGTGTTCTTTAGGTATCTGATTTTTGTTGTCTTTATGAATTTTTATCTGGATCTGATGATGATGATGTTGATGTTGTTGTTGTTGGTGGTTATAGGTGATGGCGTCTAAGAGGATTTTGAAGGAGCTCAAGGATCTGCAGAAGGATCCTCCTACCTCCTGCAGCGCAGGTATTGGATTTTGTTTTTTAAAGATTTGTTTGAATATGTTGATATTAGCTTTTAGTTAGCCTTAGGGTTTCTGTTGTGCTTCATCTTGTATGAGTTAGCTGTTTGTGTGGTTTTTTATGTACTGTTTCATAAGGTATGTGAATATCCTTGTACCTGAGAAATTTTTATGACGTTTGTGTGTGAGTGTTGTTTTGTGTATACAGGTCCAGTGGCGGAGGATATGTTTCACTGGCAAGCGACTATCATGGGACCGGCTGACAGTCCGTATTCTGGTGGTGTTTTCCTTGTTACCATACACTTTCCTCCGGATTATCCATTTAAGCCACCAAAGGTATTATATGTTTTTTCCCTTCTGATCTTTATGGTGAGGGTGAACGGCTTTATTTGGATTGTTGTTGCTTTCCGCTACTGGCTGTGTGTGAGAATTCATTTTAGATCATTAGTTGGTTTTTGTGAGCGGAATTTTTATCTGTGTTTTCCTTTGTTTGGCCTATTTTATTAGTAGTAACTTTGTGCTGCTTATGCGGCAATTTGAGCCTCGGTCTATACCAAATTGGTACTGTTGAGGAAAGTCAGAAGGTTAATTATGAACTTACTAAGGAATAATATCAACAAAATTTGATTTTATAGAGATGTTGTGAACCTCTTTGCTCCCACCCTGTCTGGTTACCTTATTACTCATAGATTTGTCATTATTATCGGTCTTCTGAAATATGAGGTTTCTTTCCGTTGTTAAGTTGAATGGTCCCTTTCCTTTCTCTATATATTCATGTGCGTCCACTGTGCAAAACCAATTTTTTGTCTTTGGTATGATATTTGATGTGCAGGGCAAGTAAATGCCAAGGCTTCACAAACATTGAGTTTGGGAGTGCGTTCTATTCATAAAAAGAATTTATAGCAACTACTCCTTAAAGGCTGTTAACAGTAGTAGTTTGACAATGTTACGACATATATCTGTGATTGACTCCCTAAATACTCCACTTGGCTTAATATATCTTTGTAGGTTGCTTTTAGGACCAAGGTTTTTCACCCGAACATTAACAGCAATGGAAGCATCTGCCTGGATATCTTGAAGGAGCAATGGAGTCCTGCGCTTACAATTTCCAAGGTTTGTACACCCTTTATGATTTGCAGCTGCTGCTTGAAGGCAGAAAACACTTCCAATTCGAGTGACACATGAGATGCCAAAAGCATGAACTCATTTGCAATTAGTATGAACCTAAATTTTGCACTGGCATCTTTTGTTTTTGTTTTTCAGGTTTTGCTCTCCATATGTTCTCTGTTGACAGACCCAAACCCGGACGATCCCTTGGTGCCTGAGATCGCTCACATGTACAAGACTGACAGAAGCAAGTATGAAACTACTGCTAGGAGCTGGACCCAGAAATACGCCATGGGCTGAGCTGAGACTCCAGAATGCTTTCTCTTTAAGGCGCAATATCTGTACTGTGCTGTACTGTACTCCCCAGGCCTGCAATGAAATGTATGGAAACGGATTTTCATCATCGCTCACGTAACTTCATTACACAAGAAACGCTTGTCAATTTATATGTCTGCTGGGGAAGACAAGAAAGTCTTTACATTGTGTTGAATATTTAAAATTTGCTGTATAAAAAGTCAATTCGGTCAACGCTCTCGTGTTCTCAATCATTCATGATTACATTCCTTCCAGCGTTCCTCCATTTTCTGAAATGTCTGGATCGGTTCCGAAAACCGTTAGATCGTCCGCCAGGGTTTACGGCCCCGTCGACTTCCATTACTCTCGTCCGATCTGAATCTATTTCCGCTGACGTGCTCTCTTCCGTCGCCAAGGTATGGATAAACTTTCTGTACTCTACTTCGTAAATTAGACAATGTTGCGGTCTTTTGAGATCTCAACCGCGAACTCCGTTTTAGGGTTTCAATTTGTTGTGTGGGCTTAACCTGTTAAGTTTTCACCGTGTAAAGATGGAGCCATCTTAATCAGTTCTACGGAAGGTTGAATGTTGCTTCTTCTGTTGTTTGGCCGAGTATTAGGTATTTAACCAGTTGACGTTGCACAAACTACAAAGCCTTCGAAACCGTTGAATGACTTCTAAGTTCCAAAAACAACTTTAAATCATGCCCTAATTTAGAGGACACTTGAGTGGTCATCATACACTTGGAGATAGATGTTAGTAAAGGGGTTGTGTAGCTGGTAACTGGTACTGTTGCTCCACCAATGGACTTGTCTCTCTCTGTGTGGCATGACTTTGTTCTTTCCACATCAACTGCTATACACATCAGACCCGCTTAATATATTTTGTTTTTTTTAATTGCAAGAGTTCTTTACTTCGTGAAACCTACTCACCGTTTGGCTTTTGTCTCCATCCATTCTCATATTCAATTCATATTAAAATCCAGATTACGTTCAATGTATACAGGGTGTTTCTGAAAACAACATCGTTAGGGGCCCTTGTCAAAGTATTGACTAAGCTTGAGTCAGCTAGTTTAAACTTCTAAGACCTATCACAGTAGGATCATATGAATGTGACACTGTAGTAGGTGTTATTCTTTTGGCTCGCACTGTCTTAAATGATTAATTAAATAGATGATGTTATGATAGTGAAGTTTTTGTGCATTAAGCCTTTCAGCTTGTTTTTTTTATTGAATCCAAAATTTTGTTTTGGGTTTGTATGCTCATATAGCTGAAATGAAACATCAGTGATTAAGACATTTAGCTCTTCTATATTGACATTGTACGGAGTAGTTTCTTAACTGTAAGGTGTTCCTTTAAGTTTGCTTGTTCCAGAAAGGTGACATTATTGTTGAAATTTAAAAAATTGTGAATTGTAACTGAGTTTGCAATTGTGCTTAGATTATAAGGCAAGCACAGATTGGACAGTTCATGGAATTGGGTCATGGACAGGATCCAGGCGTGGAACTCTGTATGGATTTGGTATGGAGCAATCCGTCTGTTCGGCACATTTCAAGTTACGGAGAATCAACGGCTCTTAGAGGCAACAATGGGAGTTTGTGAGGTATTGAGTTGAAAGGATTGAGATTTGAGAAACTATGAGTTAATGACTAGATTTTTTTTTCAAAATTTTGCTTTGCTATTGACTCTTTCATGGTTCCATATGAAATGATTGGTTGGCTCTGTGACTGCTCGTTAAACATTGAAATTATAGTTTAGTTTTGAGCATAAGATGGTAACTTGTTTCCCTGAAATGGTCCTCAATTTTAACATCACCCGATGACCTGCTTTGTTTCTTGATTAACTTTTTTTATCAACATCTCCTGGTGGATGAACATGGTAATTTAGTTTAGATGTTCCCTTGTACATGAAAGTTATCTTTCCCTACCTGCCAGCTACTGGGCTCTTCTGTATCCATGTATTCAATGAGATCACAAGTAAGAACTGTAGTATCATCTTTTTTCATTAACATGTGGGTCGTCAAAATTCAAAATGAAAATTTTCTATGGTGTCATCACAACTTTTCGTGCAGATATGTGAATAATCATATATAGCTGGTTCTGAATTCCATGTTTTTCTCTTCATATGATTTCTCAGAGGTTTATATGATTAAAGAAGAAATATAAAGTTCATCATACCGCAGCATTGTCAGGTTACCTAATAAGGCATTCATGAGTTAAACTTAATAGTTAAGCTCAATGTTAAAGCATAAGAACACCAGCCTGCCTTAAAATCTTTCTGCTGTTTTGGGAGATGACGTTAACTGTCTATAGCATGCATTATGAACAGTCATATACCTTACACGTTACTAGATTATAATTTTAGGAAGCACAAGTGTCATTAATAAGTACACCAATCATGTGACTTTGTTCTGTTCCAAGAAACTAAATAGTCACATTTTGCGTATCAGTTTCTTTGGGCAATTGTAAACAATGTCTGACTACTGTCCTACATGTATCTAGTTTTGAATTCAACTACAGTTAATAACTTAAGAAGCTTCTTTCAAACTGTTTATAGATTATTTTACCTTGGCAGGAGACTCTTATATCGTTACAGAACCTGGCTCAACTGTGTAGACATTCTTGGTCTTTACGGAACACAAACACATTATATGGTCGACTTGGTTAAGATCAGAAGAGGATACTCCACGCCACAAACTGAGCTGAGAGATAGATGGGAAGAGGTAAATGCTATTTTGTGATATTAAATGCACAAAGATATACATACCATGCATAGATTGAGGATGATTATGTTTCGGGAGAGGGAGTGTGGATGGCCATGGATGCGTAGTAACTAGTCATTATTGTGAAAAATCCAAAGTTTTCTTACAGAAACAAGTAGCCAGCAGTACGGCTGATTTGTGTGACTGCATTGAATGTCAGCAGGCAAGAAAATACTATTGATGTTAGCATTTGATTTTGTCTGTTTTGTACATTGAGGAATTTCTAGGTTTGTGTTCCTCACCAGTACCTTAAACTACAATAGTCAATAGTGCATGTCTGTTCATGAACTCTTCACAAAACAACACATTTAGTTGGTTTGCCATTGCATTAATGAAATTCCAGTTCTTCTCGGATGCACAGTAGCTTCTCCTGTTGGATAGTGTTGTTGTAGAAAGATGTATATTCTCAACCAACTGTCCGAGAACAATGCTTTATATTTGAATATTAGACATTTGTAGATCATATATTTGCTAGTTATTGTTAACTTTTGTATGTATTATCGTTATGCTAAGCTTCATATGGGTACTTACAAAGTTACAAGTGCTTATACGATCGCTGGATAACAGTATTGCGATTGCAGGGATACGCTTTCTCAAACCATACATGTCTTGCTGTAGTCAACCTCTTTTTCGGTTCCGGGCATTTACTGTCTCTTTGTCTCAAGCTTATGGCTGATTCATAGAAAGGTACCTCTCACTGATACGAAACTGCTCTATGGCCTTGCTGATCTTATGCTTAACACTGATTCACAACTTATTGTGATCAATCGCTATTTACAGAACACGAGTCTGTATAATATACAAGTATAAGTATAAGTGTATAACAGTATGCATACATTTCCTTTGATAAAAAAATACGTGTATATTTCATGGACATGCAACTATAGTGAGAGAATGGGAGGAGTTGGAAGTTTGAAGCACACGGGTATGCCGTGCCCTAACGTTAAAAGCTCATAATAAATGTCTGTCTATCCCATAGGCTGGCCATGTTCAATTTCCTCACTTTTTAAAATTCCTTTTTAATAAATACTCCTGTATTACCATGAAAGTCATACTAGTATTATGGTGTAACTAAATGTGGTTCTGCAGGTAACTCAGAGAGTGGTAGAAGGAAAGAAAGGGACAGTGCAGTCTTAGTGATCGTTAAACATTTAATGCAACATATCTTTTCAGGCATATGAATGACGTATTAGTTGCCCTTAACCTTAATTCCCTCCCGACAGTTTAATATAAACAGGATTTTTGTAAAACATGTCTGTTAATGTGTTTTCAAACTTGTCAGTGCGTGTGCATCATCTATTTGTTTTCTGAAATTGCATTATCTGGTCTCACAAAACGTTTTGTCTCTATTTGGTAAAAGTTCCATGAACACATTGTATCATGTTTTGATTGGATAGAATCATGGAATTGTATTGTTTGTGGGCTGCGTGCTTGATAGATTATAAAAATGTTGAAGTCAGTCTCATTGTGTTGAATCAAGTAAAACTAAATACTGTAACATCTGATAAGAAGTGTTGGATTCTGTAGGCAGCGGTTTTCTGAATTTTGGTTAAATTAAGATGGAAGATGGTGTCGGAGGTTTTAGCAGATCAGTTCAACTCACATTTTCAAGACCGAACGTCAAGCATGCGCCGCTCATATCAACAAACTCCGTAAGTTTCTATTTATCTTTTTGGTACTAGTTTTTTTTTTTTTGCTAGTTTCTAATCTGCTCAATAATCAATTATTAGTGAAATGTAAGAGTGAGACCAATCAGGAACACACAAAGCCAGTAATACTAATATGTACAGCCTAAAGTTTCAAATTGGCCTGCTTTTATTGCTTTCCAACTCTCACTGTGTTACGTCCCATGGGTATTTATGGCACCATCTAATACAAAATTTACAGTTCAGTCCCCTAGCTTCTATTCCTTCTTTTTTTTCATCCTGGTTTGCTAACTTCCTAATACCAATACATATTACTTCTAAAAAAACAACTTGTTGTACTCACGGCCCCCCTCATTTCAGAGAGCACTCAAATACTTAATACTTAATGACAAACAAAATGGGCCCAAATCATTATTTCCTGTAGTAATAACTTCTGTGATTATACCTTCTCTACATGAACTAGTTATGCTACAGTTATATATATATATATACTTGTGTATACATTAGTAGTAACAACTTAAGTTTCTCAAACCTCAACTTCATTGCTCAGTAATGTTTTATTGGACAGATAAATAATCATTTAGCTGTCCAAAGTGTATAACTAAATTATGCTTATGATAGGAAAGAAAATCTTTGATGGAATAAAATCAAGTTTTTCTTTGTTAATATAGTCAAAATATGTTTAACTGTAACAGTGTGGCATTTGACCAATTCTATCATCAGGATCAGATTCTGTCTTAATGTATCTGTAGACAATTTGTGTGCATATTATGCTAATATATTTTATATATTATATTGTGCATGCAGGGTGCTTTAATTGTTGATGTTGACAGTGTAGTCATTGTCATTACTCACTCCTCAATTTACTCACCCTAATTTGCTTCTTCCCATCATCTTCTTCTCCATCTTCATATCCTTATATTCATCAAGAACCCATCCCAACTTCTACACAGTTGTCTCTAAAGGTTAGAATAGTCTTCCTCTAATGGCTACTGAGCACCTCACCATCCCAACCAGCTTATGTGACCTTTTCCATGAACCCGAGCTCTGCCAAGATGAGATTCTCACCATCCTCCAAACCCTGGATGATAAAAATAATAACACCATATTCAACGTGGCCATATCTGCATCTCCCCTTCCCGTGCGACTAATGGGCGAAAATAATAGTACAACTATTGCGAACAAGAATCAGAACAAGAGGAGGAGAAAGAAGCCTGTTGCTAAAACAGCTTCTTCTTCATCTCAAGGCTTTGGCACTGATGAGTGTTCAGACTATGATCATGCAGTGTTGTCGTCACAAAGAAAGAGCATCAAGAGGCAGAAGGATTCTCGACCTGCCACAAGCACGGACGATGTGAGTGGTGAGGATGGTGGAGGCAGCGGTAAGGTGGTGGCTCATATAGCTGTGGAGAGGAACAGAAGGAAGCAGATGAATCAACATTTGGCCGTGTTGAGGCAACTCATGCCTTGCTTCTACGTGAAAAAAGTATGTTTTCTTCACGACTCATTCCCCAACTCCATAATCACCATTCATTTAGTAATTTCTATGTTTGTATTTATACTCATAGTATCATATACACTGTACTGTAAAACTTGGTCTGTACTCAGTTAACATGTTTGGTTGCCAAGAACATGATGTTTGTTAGTATATACATAATATTCTCAAGCCCTTATTTCCTGATTTGCTTTAACAATTTATCGGCTTTCATTAGTTTACCTCTTGTGAAATAATCGCACTGTATGCAGATGCATATGGATATGGGGTATGTATGCCATTTTGAGTCATATAGTTATTAAATTCGATCATATATTTCAAGGCTTTCTTTCACTCACTTCATACTTGTGACATTTTTGAATCCTCCATTAACTAGCTTTCATGCTTGTACTAAGTGGTCCATCAAATATATAGAATGTCAAAAATCAGACTTCTCTTTTTATTTTTTTTCTTAACTGTTAATTTTCTATGATTGTGAAGATTAGTTTGTCTGTTATGATAAAATGCTAAATGCGTGTATTTTGAGTTGTGATTAGGGTGACCAAGCGTCGATTGTTGGAGGTGTGATTGACTATATCAATGAACTACAACAAGTTCTTCAATCTCTCGAGGCAAAGAAGCAGAGAAAGATATACACCAGTGATCAAGTGGGTGTGAGTCCTAGGATTGCTTCAAGTCCAAGATTATTAATACCACAGCAACTCTCTAATCCCCAGCCAATTATACCAAGAAAGCCACCACTAAGTCCTAGACCGCTAGTTACCTTACCGATTAGCCCAAGCACCCCACAATCAACTAGTCCTTACAAACCCCTGATCAGACAGCCTTTGATTCAACCATCATCGATCACATCACCAACCTTAAACTCTAACTCATCCGCCATCTCCTCATTTGCTGACATGATTATGATGATGAATAATAGCCATAATAACTACAATGGCATGGCAAATGAGCTTGTGGCTAGCTCAAAAAGCAACGTTGCTGGTGTAGAAGTCAAGTTTTGTGGCCCAAATCTTGAGCTTAAGACTCTGTCCTCAAAAAATTCCGGTCAGACATTGAAGATGGTTTCGGCCATTGAAGACCTCTCTCTTGAAATCCTTCAGGTTAGCATCAACACCGTCGAGCAAACCATGCTTAACACCTTCACCATCAAGGTATATTCATTACACTTCTCTCAATTAATTCAAAAAGGTTTTGATAAATAGTTGTTATGCATCAACTCTCACATGCATGCTAAGTGGGTTCTGATAATTGATGAAAAACTCAACAGAACATCATCAATAAATACACATACACCTACATGTTCATGTTTTTCGCTTGTACTGTTCAGTTTGTCCCTTCATGTTTTTCCATGGTTATTTAAAGAACCGTGTCAATAATTATGGCTAGCTGTTCAAGAAAGAACCCACTAGATTCTATTCTTCTTAATATTACCCTTTTTGCTCCCCTGCATTATCATCTTGTTCTTTGTTTGTACTTTTTTACCTTGTGCACAAGAATTTTTAACTGAAGCTTGAATTATAACTACAACGAATCTAAGAAAGTTCTCCAGGAAAGTGACAGTGTAATGTATCTCTGACTCGGGTCATAACCTCTCTTGGCCAGCTGGTACAAATATTGTTGAAACTGCACCCTGCTGGTACTAATTACTGATGACGACCCTTGTGTGGAACTGTCTTTACCAGAGATTTAATTTCTCAAATGATTAATCTTTTGTAGTACTTTTTATGTGTGCACGGTAACATTATTCTTTGCTGAATGATATACTCCTATATGACTAATGGATATTTGTCTTGTTTATGCAGATAGGAATTGAATGCCAACTTAGCGCAGAGGAACTAGCTCACCAGATTCAGCAAACCTTTTGCTAACTGACATAATAATCCAATGCAATTTTCACTGTTATTTTATTTACAATCGACATATACATTTTCAGTTGCGTGTTAATAGAAATTCGAATCAGGCAATCTTATTAATCAGCTTCTTGAAAATGTTAAACTATACGGTGAAATGGGTTATGTTCAAGCATTTGGTCTCTGATGGAATAAATACCATTATGTGTAGGTAGAGTTCGTAGGTCTAGCTGCAGATAAGAACAAGAGGTTTTTGTAGCTGTAAAATGAATTCCAACATGCAAAGAAATCTGCAATAATATTATAAAGTGATGATAAAATACTCACTCTGTTTCTTCCTATTTCTATTTTTGGTGTCCCATTTTGTTCTTCATATTTTTATTTCGGACAATTCTCTTTCCTACTTTATCTCTCACATAACATTCACTTTCATACTTTATTCTTCACTCACTTACCTTTATATTATTTTTTCTCTCATACTATCATTATTTCTTAAATTTCGTGATAACTATTAAATGTACACAACAAAGAAGGACAAAATGTTATTTATATGTGCATACATACGTACACACATTTACATACATATAAATGATAATGAGGGTACTGACTGACTGAGCTTTCAAGGTATTAATATTCAACTGCAACTACACCACGCTGCGACTGCATTTTGCGGTTTTCTGTATATTTATTGCCATCTTCCTCCTCCTTCCTCCTCTAGTTTCAACTATTAGCTGCTCTCTCCTCTCTATCTCTACACTGCATTGATCTGCTTGAGATCACTGCATTCAATTTTCTCAGCTATACCTTGCTTGTCTTTTGGTCCCCGAACAGTAAATGTGTCGTCCAGCAAGTGTGTGTATGTGAGATCAAAGCCTCTATCATCCATTTTAATGAAAACAAGGGTTAGCAAGGCGCATATAAATATCGTAATATGTTTAACAATATGAGATGTGACCTAGGACATCATTTTATTATTTGTAGCGCATAATAATCAATATCGCACACTTTATTTGATATCCTGCTTGGCAAATAATGCTTCATATGATTAAAACATAAGCTTTCATCAATCTCTCTATACATGCATGTTTCTTGGATGGGCACTACTAATCGCACTCCCCACCCCCCACACTCTCCGCGGGTCCTACAGCAAAATTGACCTAAATACCCCACACCCCTCTTACCCGTACCCTCAATTATTAATTCAATTATATGTTGTACATAATCTATATAATAATAGAATAGAGAGGAGAGAGGTATGGTCGCCGTTTATAATTTATGTTTTCAAATTTAGCCCTCGATTAAAATACAGCCTCAGCCCAATAACTACATGTCTAGCCCACTATCCAAAACTTTAATTTTACCTCTGTCATTGAAACATAAATTACCTAATTTTACCCCTGTCAAATCCTAATTCTGCCGGGGCAGAGATTGAATTTATGAAAACGTGTTGATCAGTACAATTGCGCATTCGGAACGACGCAACCCGTCGGGACGACGGGCGATACGCTAGTTTAAATATAAATAAATTGGATTGAGATTAAAATAAGTTCAAGTTTGAGACACGAAATAAATAATTAAAATTTTATAGTTTATAACGTAAAGCAATTTTTGAAATTCAATCTGT
>JAWWMW010001408.1:69177-79557 GCA_035048345.1 Echeveria elegans
CAATATTCAGGCTCAAAAACTCACGATACGGGTCCACCACCTCCCTTTGTTGTTTCAAATGTCATTTTCTTATTTATTCATTCAACATTAATTATCATCGTTATGTTTCGATCGATTTAAAAACTACCTAAAAACATGTTACTTTATGTGAAAATAAATGTTATAAAATATTAAAAAATTAAAAATATTGTGATGTATGTGAATTTTACCGGAATAGTGTAATGAGTGTGAATTTTATCGAAATATTGTCTAAATTCTACCGAAATTGTCATATGAGTGTGACTTTCGAAACACCCTTTATATAAGGATGATTATTTATAATTAACCTTTTTTTTAATATACCATAATATTGATGTAAAATTGGAATCTTGGAATGTTTTATACAATTGGCGGCTTTGCGCTTATAGCTCAGTGTGACACCTGTGTTGTATTCCATAGTGTGGAAATGATTGAATCATGTTATGTTTTGCGCAGATGATCACGATAAGCATGAGGATGTGTTGAGGCATTTTGACTTGAACATGGTGTACGGTACGGGCCTTGCATTGGGATGTCAAGGTTGGATAGGTGGGAGAGAGGTAAAAATTTGGGAATGAATCCGCCTGAAGATGTCGGATCTCTCCTTACAAGTGGTAAAGTTGGTGTTGACTGTGTGTTTGAAGGTCGCATTTAGTGCGGTTTTGTGTTGTAGTGTTGTTTCGCTCAGTCTCCTGCCGTGCAGAGTCCGAGTTCTTCTTCTCGGGTTATGTATTGTTGTTAGATGCTTGGTTGTGTGACATTGTCATTTCGTTTCTTTTGCGAATGTGTAAGATAACTGTTTGAAAACCTGACAAAATCTTCGCCACGGCTGCGAGTGATGCTTCTGAGATCGCAGACAAACCAATTCCTCTAATTCCGACCACCCTTTGCTTCCTCTCCACATTCTCCACAACCCCTTTTGATTCCTCCACCTCTCGTCCCACCACCACCATCAAAATCCCACCTTTAAAAATCACATCTTTACGCTTCATTCTTCTGCACACTCATCCAACTCTATCTAAATTGCAACAAATTCACTCCAGCAACCAACGCCTTCTTCACCATGCGAATAAGTTACAATCTAGTCCCGGATTTACGCTCATGGAATCGACTCTTGCTCCAATTCAATGCTTCTGTATTGGTTAACCAGGTTTGGGATGTTTATTCCGAGCTTTTGGATTCTGGGGATTTGCGCAATTTGTTTACTTACAATGAATTGTATGTGTAAAGTTGGGAAATTGGAGTTTGATAGGGCTTTAGGGTTTTCAGAGTCGCTGATTCAACCTTCCTTGCTGATTGTGTTTGGTGGATGCAGTGAGGTTTTGGATGCCTTCATAAATGCTGCGGTATATGGAAGTCCCAGTTCGACGAAGTGATGATTGTTTGTATTAGTTTTGATGGGGAGCCTTTTCAAAAAAACACAGATGGCTAGCCTTCCCAATTTTCTCAGGGTCATGGATGGTTGAGGCCTGTGATCGGAGTGGTTGAATTTCCCAAGTGTTATTATCTAGGTAAGTCTTGGTCTACCTCTACCGAGCCATTTTGTCAAGTCTTATGCTTATGGTACTAATAAAATAAAGTCAGCATTTGCCAGCATCAAACCCCCACCCATGCGGTCCGTCTTAAGTGTGCAGAAGATTGATATCTACATGCTACATGCTCTACCTGATATCAATTGTAATACCCTCAATCAGCCCTCAATCAGGAGTGATCCTTGAGACCCAGTGCACATTATATTCTACTAATAAGCACTTAGTTGAATGTGCAGAGTGATGTGTTACAATCTGGTTCACCCATTGTGCTCAAGGTCGATCACTCCTCTTGTAATGTGTGCTTTATATAGACTTAATATCTGTCTTACATAGACCGCCGAAGCTTAACTTATATTGTACATTGTAGATATTCTTATTTTATATCCTATTATCAAGGGTCTTTAATGCCACTCTTTGATGCAGGCAGTTCCATTGAGTGCTAGAGAATAATTTTGAAGAAGAGAAGATGCTTACAATGGTTATTCAAGTGAATATGAAGATGATGGAAAAGATACAAAGAGTAACGGAACTGTTGCCAATGGAGAGTCAGCCAGGGACAATGAATAGTGATCACAGCAGAACAATAAATCTTCTTTTTGGAACAGATTGCGGACAAGAACATAACTGCAGGAATTTTAGAGCTTCCTAAGCCAGTATGTTCTGTTCAGCTATCCTTATTTACCAAGTAACGTAATGGTAAACAGAGAATCAGTATGCCTTGGTGGAATGAGGAGTGTGCGGAGGAGACGTTCTCTCTGCACGTCCACTCTTCCCACAATCCTTCCCATTCCACAGCAAGAAATCCGAGAACTTACTATCACCAATCCTCACTCCACCCCCAACCGCCGCTCTAGCAATCACCGGCCCATCCTTAGCACTTCCTCCACAAACATGATCACCAGGGAATCTGTGCTTCAAACACACCTTCATCGCACATACTTTGCACGTACTCGAGTTGGAAAAGGTCAAAATCTCCTTGCATCTCTTTACCCCACAGGTAGGCTTTTTCTTTAGTTTCGGATCACACTTTCCTGATGTTTCGTGTTGCTTTAATACTTCATGCTTGTCTCGACCTGTTATTTCCAACGAGGCGGAGCACGTCTCGCACACCTCCACCTTGCGGCTGCTTTGGCCTGCTTTGGGACACTCATGTGTCTCTTGAACCCTGTGCTCCAAGCAAAACACCTAACTCACCAAATAACTTTTAATCATCCTTAAAATACGGATTTTGATCATAATTTAAGGGGTTACTTTACGTGTTAATGTTCAATTGTATGATTCTAATGCGATTTTTTTTTTTTTGAATTACCTTATGGCAGCCGTCGCACTTGAATGGTAAAAAGTCGAGCTGGTAACAATCTGATCGCTGGCAGTGAACTCCTAATTCTGGAAAAGCTTCCGTTCCTCCGCTTGCCATCTTCGTGGATGTGTGGGTTACAACAACAGACTTAACAATTCAGAATGAATAGGAGAGAGACAAACACAGAAAGATCCGTAGAATAAGAGAATTTATTTATAAGGGTTTTTCCAGTTTCTAACTTGATGCGCAAGAAAACTGGAAAAACCGACCTCTCCTTGGATTCCGACCTCTTTACTTGTTTTCTGTTTTTTACTTCATGCGTGTGGATAATTCCTATTTATCAATTCGGCTACTGTTTGGATGCTAGTTTATACAATCCCGGAAGTGGATTGAGATTGTGCCGGTGGTATGTAAAAGCCCGGCCCAATAAGACGCGCAGATACGTGTCAAGCGATTGTGGATCGTACGTCGCCGTTTTTGTGCGAACGGTAGATTCGCTTCGGGTTTGAGAGTTGCTGCGAATCGGAAATTCGAAGTCGATGGAGAAAATGGGCGTTTCCGATTCCGCTGAAATCGACGATATCTTCGAGTCGAAGAAGCGCGTCAAGAATCCTCTGGTCCCTATCGGTAAGCCTGAATTTAATATCGTTTTTTGGATTATATATTATACTCTAATTTTTCAGGTGTAGGGTTTTGAGGATTGGGATTGATTGAATATTTGTTTGATTTTTCTTAGTGTGAAAATGAGCGCTCATCAGGTTGATGTGGAAATTGTGATTTTCTCTCTCTCTCTCTTTCAATTTTAGGTTTAGGGTTTGTGATCTTTTAATTATTTAATTGATTTTGGTTAAATGTGAAAATGATGAAGATGTGGATTTATGTGGACTTGTGAAGCTGCTGAATGATGAAGATGTCTGTATTCAAGTTTTGTAAATGAACTGATGAAATGATGATTTAAAACTGTAAACTTCTTTACTTTGAAACTTTACTTCTTCTTCTTTTTAAAACGCATGTAAGTAGCTTTCGTTGGTCGTTCGGTACATGAATCGTGCAGTGTTTCTGAATCATAGAAAATTTAAAGACACACTACGGATTCCTTTTTTATAGAATAGGTAAGTTGTGGAAATTGAGACTTTTCAGAGTTATTTTATTTTTATGTTTTCCTGTTTGATTCTATATTTTTAGTGTAGCTGCATCTTTACAGTGAGTCTTATTGATTTATGAAATTCATGTTAATCAGCTGGATGGTCGATATGGCGGTATGTATGAGTGTGATCAGGAGGGTGTATTATACTTTTGCTACATATTGGTTAAGTTCATGTGTCTGACATATAAACTGCATTATTAAGTACTGAGACCTTGTAACTGGCGTTCGTTATATCAAGGTGAAGCCTCTTTAACAAACAAAAGCTGGTGCCACATTTTTCTATATGGTCAATAGTTAGCTTGACTATTGCTTACTTATTTGGACTATTGTCGCTCATTATTAATCTTTTTTTGTCAAAATATTCACTCAGTCTAACTTGGGTCTAGCATTTCAGGGGCATTGATGACTGCTGGAGTCCTCACTGCCGGACTAATCAGTTTCAGACAAGGCAATTCTCAGCTAGGCCAGAAATTGATGCGAGCTCGTGTCGTTGTGCAAGGAGCCACTGTCGCATTGATGGTTGGCACAGCATATTATTACGGTGACGCATTCCAAGCTACCCAAAAGTAAAACAACAATTTACCAAGCGTTTTGTTTTTCCCCTTTCTTTTCGTAAGTCAGTGCTGTCAGTAAGCAGCAACATGATGACTATAGCTGAAAACTCATGGATGTTCCGGAGTTGATTCTGTAAGGACAATGTTTATTTGTTCGCCGTACTCTCAAACAATTTCACTTGATTTATGAGTCCATTATAAAATGTGCCGGTGCCATGAAGGCATTGTTTACAGAGCAGGTAGATAACTGAAGCAATGTTTCATCTATTCATATGTACACAGAGTATGACGTCGCAAAATTCGGACCGAGTCATGCGGCAGAAAGCAACTGAAGCATAATGGGCCTGGCCCATCTTATTCCACCATCCTCGATCCAAATCCAACAATCAATCTTTTTATGTTCAATACAAAAGCATTGTTTGTTTAATCTCTGCAAGTAAAATAATAATCTTCAGAAAGCGCAACTCCCAAGCTGTTTTTGGTACATGCGATATACCAATCAATGCATTATCCTTCGCACCGATCTTCAGTTTTGTGGTTTGATCTTGAATTTACGGATGCCCGTTTGCTCAAAATTGCATCTTTATGCTTGATTTTGAATGTTTGATTGCTGAATTTCAAACTAGGTTTGTCTTTTTCTTCAATGTTTTAATTTTAAGTTTAATTTTTAATACTACGTAGTTGCCACATGGTGGTGCCATGTAGGCATATTTAGTAGGTTTAATTGATAAGTTGAAATGATTAGGCATAATTAGGGAAAAGTGTTTCAAAATTGAAACTTTTTTTAATAAGTGGGGCAAAATTGGAACTAAAACTTGGCAAAATTAGAAAATTTCCTCAATGTTTGGAATCATGGTTTTTAGAGAGAGTTTTGTGTGTGTGTGTGTGTTAGGGTTTGTTGGATTTGCGCATTTTGCTGATATGGAGTAGATGATTTGAAACACTACAGGAGAAGTAGATAGTCAAGAATGTGGCATTTTTGTGCATTTTTCATATTTGAAGACTTTTGTTTTTAGAATTCAAGGATGCGTGTTTTTTTACAACTCAGTACGTTTTGTGAGGTGTTGGCTGGTGGATTTATGGCTTTTGTAATCACTTCAGTGCAGTGTTTGGTTGATTAGTAGCGTGTTTTATTTGTAGAAGAGGATTTTGTGACTATTCCGACTCATGAGATGTCTTCACCAAGCAAAAGACGAGATATGGATCACGTGCGTATAATTTTGAATTTGCATAAATGTTTTGGAAACTATCACCTCTCCGAGTTTATTCAGTAGAAACCTCAAGTGTAATTCCTTTGATGTTAATTCCCACCATACACAAAGTCGTCCTGAAGTTATCTTTTTCGTCTCGATGATTGAAGTATGATTTGTATTGTAGATCCGGTTCGGTCTGCTTGGATCTTATCAACAAATCTTGGAGTCCGATGTTTGGTAAATAAAATTTGAATGTTAATTCTCATATGCATTCTCTTGAGCTTTAAGGGCATGCCAAATGACCTATAAAACCGTCATTTGTTAATACAACTCCGAAATCTCCTTTGTCCCGCATTCCACGTTAGTGATAAGAGATTCTTGATTATCGCTCGTTGTATCCGAAATTTCAAGCTCAACTCCCTCTGACGGGTTTTAATTTTTTTGTTTGGTGCTAGTTTAGTAACTGAATCTTAACTTGCAGGTCTTTTGAATGTTTTTGAGGTATTCCTACCAAAACTCATGCTCTATCCAAACCCCTCCGACCCTTTAAATGGTGATGCAGCGTCACACGGTTGATGAAAGACCCAAAGCAGTAGGAGCAGAAAGTAAAAGGTGCACATTTCCTATCGGCTATTTACACATTATTTCTGATTAATAGCTTTCTAGCATTTCTTAGACCAAATATTTGCCCACTGGCTCGCCTGCTACATACATGCTACTAAAATCCCCGTTGCTCACAAAACTATGTATTCCTTAAACTGATGCGACAGAATATTGTGAACTTTATGCAAAAAAAAAATCCGATCCCACGAGAGAAAACACTGATGAGGAGATCAGTGACGAGGATGTCAGTGATGATCAATCCGATCAAGTGAGGAAGACAAAGTTGCTGGCCATGCTGACCCATAGAGAGGTCCCGCAATATCATAGAAACTAATTTATTGCTTGATGTACACGATACATTTCTACGATGTACTATCACCCAACTCATTATATACCGTGGAATGCCTGTAATGAAACCAATGTAATCCTCGAGACTTGGTTTTCAAAAGAGTGAAATCCTTGTTGTCCTAAGATTTCGGGTCTAATTGGGAATGTGAAGTTGTTATGACAATGTAAGCATGACAAGATATGTATGTAAGCATTTGAAAACATGTTGCTCCTTTTGTCAAGGAGAGTATAATGAGTTCATGGACACTCGAGTTGGGATATTGGATTAGTGTTGTTTGCTTTTTAAAACGTTTCAAACACAAATGATGGTTAAGGATGCGTGCTGTAATGATTTGTATGGTAATTTACAATTAATATGATTCTCCTAGTTGAATTAGATGCAACTTTACAATTTGTATCATCAAAAAATCGCTATTCCTTATGAACTGAATGAGGTTTGTATTGTTGTATTGTTCATCTATCTCGTGAGGTTTAAGCTAAACTTGATGATGACGAATTGGGACAATACAATATTACAACCTCAATCAGTATGTTTCGAACTAAGAGACATTGAGTTTGAAACTAATAAGACATGGTAATCACACTCATAATTCTCAATAACTTGTACATATTCTACAACGTAAAGTGTGGTTAACATGATCATTTCATCATCAAATTAGACAAGACACTGATTAAAACTTAGAAACTCTACTAATCCGAAAATTGATTGATTAGTGTCTAATTTCCTCACGCAAAAATTGTTAGGTATATATTCATGATGAGAGGTGAGCCCGTCATTTCGACGGGACCGCGGCATGAGCATACGTTTTTATTTATATTTCCGTTCGATTCTCCATATTGTTCATAATGTTTACTGCGCTAGCTTTTTTTTTTAAATTTAAGGTACTTTTATTTTGATGTTTCCATACAATTCCCCTCAAATTTCTCAATGTATTCTGCACAATTTTTAATTTATACATAAATGTTTAATTTTTAATTTTTAATATTTTGTCTTATTCCTTTTTTTTCTTATTTTCCAACGATTTTTATCAACGAAATTAGAGGTTTTGGCAACGAAAATTTTCGTCGCTATATGTGTGGTTGTGGAAATAAATTCTATTATATATATATATAGATTTCATTCCTTAGTTCTTCCCACGTTAACTTTAGGTCGAATGCGACACAAATATTATTAACATTAATTTTTTTTTCTTCCCAATTTTTTTTTATAAAAAATGCTTACAAAACAAAAATTGAATTATTCTGCAAGTAAATATGAATCCGAATTCCAACCCCACAAGGCCCAATTATTGGCCACATCAAAACCCACTACAATCCAAAAAGCGTTGTTTTAGGAGTATTTGATAATAATTTGATGCGCTCATGACATTAGTCAACTCAAACCATTGACCAGCCTCACCTCAATCGCGTGACAAACACCTCCACCCATTTCCACCTTTTTCAAAATCCTCCAAACCCACACTCCGATACTCCAACAATCTCACACAAGACACAACCCTCCTCCTCCATCTCCATTTCAACCCCTTTTCACACCCATTCCAAAATCTCTCCTTGAAAAAGAGAGGATGTGGGTGTTGGAGATTTCAATGTTATTAATCTCCATTTGGTAAAAAGATTGGATCTTTAAGGTGTTTGATGGTGGGAATGAAATTGGTTTTCAATTAGGGTTTCTGTTTTTGTGGTTTGGAGAAATGTATAGAATAAGTCCTGCAGTACTTTTCATCATTGTGATATTAGCTGTGTTGTTTTTCATATCTGGGATACTTCACTTGCTTGTTAGATACCTTGTAAAGCATCCATCATCATTATCTTCATCTTTGGCTAATGTTGTTGATAATGGTAATTCAAGGTATCCAGATATATCTGAGTCTGATGACATTCAGAGGCAATTACAGCAGTTGTTTCATTTGCATGACTCAGGGTTGGATCAAGCGTTTATAGACGCATTGCCGGTGTTTCATTATAAGGAGATTGTGGGGTTGGAGGGGTTTTTTGATTGTGCCGTTTGTTTATGTGAGTTTACTGAGAAGGATAAGCTGAGGTTACTGCCTGTTTGTAGTCATGCTTTTCATATAAATTGTATTGATACTTGGTTGTTGTCGAATTCCACCTGTCCGCTTTGTAGAGGGACACTTTTCACTCCTGGGTTTTCGATGGAGAATCCCATGTTTGAGTTTGATGAGTTGGGGAAAGATAATGGGGTTTTGTGCAATGGAGATATTAGACTTCCTGTTATTCACAAGGCTGTTGAGGTTGAGGAAATTGTGATGAAGAAAGGACCGGAAGCGGTCCATGTGAGGCTTGGTAAATTCAGAAAAGTGGCGGAAGGGGCGGATGATAAGGACGTGGGAGAGACAAGTAGCAGTAATTTAGATGCGAGGAGATGTTTCTCTATGGGTTCATATCAGTACATTGTTAATGATATGAGTCTACGAGTTCCATTGCCCCACGCCAAGTGTGCTGGTGAAGCAAAGTTATCCCAAAGAATAGCGCGCACTGGAAATCCATCGACTGTTGGAGATATGGAAGGGAAGAAGATCAGTACTGCAGCCAAAGGAGACAGTTTCTCTATTTCGAAAATATGGTTGTGGCCCAAGAAAGGCATGGCTTCAAATACATCAGATGCTGAAATGGGTCATTCATCATATATGAATTCAGATTTTTCATGGGCGAGAAAGAGCACCCAAGCACCGTAAAGAGGTTAAGAGGCATCCATTCCAGGTATCTAACTTTTTTCCTTTATCCGGATCACCTTGGCATCTACAGCCTTTTTGCTTGCATGTCTAGAAAGAGTAGCACTCAAGTTCTATAATTGTTGTGGCTGACGAAATCAAATATTATATCGATACTGCATATGATATAAGCACCGTTGTTCTTTATTTATCATTTTAGACTTGAACCTTTAGGAGCGCTTTACTAATTTCTCCGCTACTATAAGCATGAAGCATCTCAGTGATTTGGTTCCATTAGTGTTTAGTGCCCACTTTCTACATCGTATACTTTCCACCTTTCATTGAGTGGGCAGTGAAGTAGCGTGCATTTCCTTTCGCATCTTCATCTTTCGATGCCATATTGATCTCTACCTCTTTATATATCTGCGTTTGTCCACTTGTCGTCACCCTGCACTGGCATTTAAACCTCGGCAAGGATGCAACTGGCTAGCTAAACTGAAGCTTTCCAGTTGTCCACCGCCTCAATCTGGAGAATCTGAAGCATAAAATAATGAGTACGGGTACATGTTACTTTGAGTATTGTAAATTGAAGTCAGGCATAAGTCACTGTCTTGGTCTGTAATCTGTATTAATTTTATGCTCCAGCTAGATCTTGCTGAATTCAATCCTGAATTGTTTAAAAAGATCTGTTGCTTGGCTGTTCTAATAGGATTTTTATAAAGATCTGGAGAGTAAATTCCCAAAACCCAGTTGCCACCAATTCAAGTAGACACTGAAGCTGATTAAAAAATGTCTGTACAATGACCTGATTGAGCTGATCATCAAATATGGTGGAAACCGGAATGGCACTCGATCCAATGCCTACGTTCCTAGTCCTTAATCGTATATAAGTATCAACTCCCAACTCCATAAGATAATTTCAACCCAAACTTGTATTTGAGACAAAACAGAACTTCAGGCTACTGTGACAAAAATTCGGATTCAATCTATATTGAAAATAAGGGTTCAACCGT
>JAWWMW010001408.1:93155-107144 GCA_035048345.1 Echeveria elegans
TGTATCAAAAGGGCAAGGGCGCCCTTTAATACCATCTTTTTGAATTTTGACCAATCGGTCAACGGTGGTCAAACGGCCGGACCTCTGTCAGTCAACGGACGGTCAACGATAGTCAATGCCGGTCAACGATGGTCAAATTAGGAAAAGGGTAATAAGAGGGCAAATGGGCGGGTAATGGGCGCCCTTATTACAATATGATATTAAAGGGTAAGGACATTAATGAGTAATGATATTAAATGAGTGGATATGAAAAGTTATTTTTAGGGCGGGTATAGGGTAAAGAGTATTTTTGACACGTGGTAAATTCAGGAAATCAACAGAAGGGGCGGAGGATAAGGACGCGGAGGAGACAATTAGCAGTAACTTAGATGCAAGGAGATGTTTCTCTATGGGTTCATATCAGTACATTGTTAATGAGACTTTGGGTTTGAACATAGCACTACAATAAGCTTGCAAAAATGAGACTTTCTAACAAAACTGAACTTTGGGTTTGAACTTTCCAGTTGTCCACTGCCCCAATCTGGAGAATATGAAGCATTTAATGAGTACTGGTACATATTACTTTGACGCATAAGTTACTGTCTTGCATTGTAGTTTGTACGGAGTATTAATTTTATGCTCCAGCTAGATCTTGCTGAATTTAATCCTCTAAGTTGTTTAAGGTATGTTGCTTGGCTGTTCTTTTGGGATTTTATAAAGATATAGCGAGTAGATGCCCAAAACCTGGTTGCCACCAATTCAAGAAGACACAGATTCCATCTACAGCTGATTAAAAACACCTTTCGGATTACATTACTATTGCATCAAAAATCAAAACAATAATAATTTTTGTACAAAGAGGTCAACCAGCAATCCCTGCCTAGTCAACCCCAGTCAAACCTTAAATTCCAACGCAAATAAGTAGACCTGAACAAAACGGTCAACAAAAATCAACAATCTCCACCAGGTCAACGCCGGTCAAACCAGCATAAATCTCAACCACTAGCAACATCCATCAACATCTTACCAGAACCAGAATTCATCGAAGCATACCTCATAGAAAACCCCCTCCTTAACAACTCCTCATCGCAGCTACTCGATCGTTGATTTTCAATAGCTGATTCATCAAAATTCAACGAATAACTCAAAGCATCATACTTAAACCTCCTCCGTCCATTCCGAAACCGATTCATCCTAATCCTCCTCACAAACCTCTTCAACTTCGGCCCCGCAGCTCTCTCCGACCATTCCCTCACCTTCATCAACACATCACAATTCCACGATCCTCTCGTGCAATCGTTCCTTTCTGAATGGATTCTGTCCCATTTTGGTGGACATGGAAATGGAAGCCAGTAGCAACATCCTCGTCTAGCGAATACCGCGTCTTGGTAATCGGATACAGACTCGTTATAATCGTCGTGGTCTTCGTTGTCCGCGATCGTCCTCTCCGGCAGCGTCTGCATTTTCTCCGATTGTACGGAAATTCAAACCCTAACCCTAATCTCGTCTATTTCCCAATTTTGAGTCCAAAGGCGAATGGTCTCTCGTCAATCTCTCCCGCGCCGTTAACCGTCACTACTTATACGAGTTACCCTAAGCATATCAAATAACGCCACGTGTCGCGCACAAAGAGCAAGTGACATTCTATAGGATATGTACAGCGCTAGAACAGCGTTTTAGTTTCAGTTTCAGTTTCTCACACAAGGTAAGCCATGCCAACCTCGAGAGTAGAAGCTCTAGGTATGGAAATGGCGTAAGTCGGGCCTCTAGAATTTCTCCGCAAAAATTCATACCCATAGTTTATAACCAGTTTCTTTAGCAGTCCGGAGCCTCTCTTAGCTTTCATGTATGAATGTCCCATTATGAACACCATTCCGGACTCCCTAGCATCCGCCAGCTCATTCAGCTCGTCCTCGATTTCAGCGTTGTCTGTGGTGGTAATGTCAGGTAAGCGGAACCGTACCCGTCTTCGTGGCTTGTTTGTGGCTGGTGTGGAGGATGTGGAAGTTGAGACAGTGTTGTCAGGAAGCGTTGTGAGTGTGAAGTTGACGTTTGAGGTACCTACAACGGTCATTTTCTCGTCGATGTTGTCAATGTCTTGGACGAGGAATGTGGAGGTTCGCGCTGAGGTGGATTCAGATTGGATGAACTCAGCAATGCTGCAAATGAGGTCTCGTTCGAATTCCATGTCGTCTTTGTGAATGTCACGGTATCCATATCTAACAATGCATCGGTAAATGTGATACTCCTTCGGACCGACTCTGCCAACTAAGAATCGCTCATGTGGCCGGACGTGAGGGACAGGGACGGACTTCACGCACAGGAAGACTAGAACTTGATGGAAGGCCGGGAGGTTGGTGACAAAATGGGAGAAGATAGCTGGAATGCCAGTGACTAGCTCAGTGTGTATTAACCCAATGCCACGGACACGGGTGATTCCTAAGGTCTGTCCCAGGCTGAGGAGCCAGTTGATGGAGACTTTGTTCTGGACGTCGAATTCATACTTCTTAACTGTGCCATAGTGCCAGATGTACATGATGGTGAATAAGATGAACGAGAGAGCAATAGGAACCCAAGCACCTTCGAGGAATTTGATCAGTGCAGCAGAGAAGTAGAGCCCTTCGAGGAATCCGAAGAACAACGTGAAGGAGATGGCTAGGAAGAGATTCTTGTGCCAGCACACGACCATCACTACTGACATAAGACATGTCGTGACCAACATAACCGTTATAACTGCCAATCCTGTTTACACGAAGAAAAAACATTTCAGCATTGTTGACTTAATTCAAATGGTCACAAAAGGTGGTGCTTCTGCCATTGATTTACCTGCTGCGTTTCCTAGACGCTTTGTGTCCCTGAAACCGATCGTAACAGCCAGACATAGTAACATCAATGTCCAGTTTATCTCAGGGATGTAAATCTGACCATGGGACTTTGATGAGGTGTGAATAATTTTAACTTTAGGGAAGCACCCCAGAGCAGAACATTGCTTGATAATGGAGAATGTTCCTGTGATCACTGCTTGGCTACCTACCACTGCGGCAAGTATGGCTATTGCCAGAACAGGCCATCTGATTTTCTCTGTGGAGTGTAAAAGCTGAATCAGGTTATTTTCCTCAAACGAAGGCTCAATGATTTACCGATTTATGTAATGTCCTTACCAGGCACGGAAACATAGAATCCAATGTGGTAGTTACTTTCTATCACGTGATGCTTCGATAGATACGCAGCTTGTCCCATGTAGGCCAGAATCAACGATGGATACACCACACAGCTAAATGCAATCTGTTCACGATAATGTACTTTTGCTGTGTCAAGTTTGGAACATTTCACAGCACAATCTCAACTTAGAAACAGAAGAACACAGCTGTCTCCGGAATTACTTACTTTTATTGAGAGTTGCGAGAAGTGACCTAGATCAGCAAACATTGCTTCAGAACCTGAACCACATCAAATGTTCACATGACTCAGACACTCGAGATAGTCACTAACTGTTTATTGGGTTAGATGATGCGGAACAATTTTCAATGCTATTATTTTACCTGTTATGCATAATAGGATCCCACCCAAAGACATCCAACCTCCTCCTCGTGTTTTTCTCAAAAACTTAAACATATAAACTGGGGAGAGTGCTTGGTACACCATCGGGTTCCAATGAAATATATTATACACACCAATCAAACTTATGCATAGTAGCCACATTAGTACAATGGGAGCAAACAGGAATCCAACACGGTGAGTTCCATAGTGTTGCAGTGCAAACAGGAAGATCAGTATCGCGCAAGCAATGGGTACTTCCACATCTGCAAAAGTACATACAAAAATGTTCTGTGGAATTAGGTCTAACATTTTCTGTAAATTCAATAGAGTATACCAACACCTTGACTATACTGAGTTCATCAAATGGAGTCATTGGAAATATTTTCTAAGCAGTCGGTATTATACTTTGGACTAGTTTATCCACAGTTCCTTATCTCGACTAAAGTGCTCTTATCCTAGGCAAACTACTTTTCTCTTTACCTAATTTTTGATAGCCGGATTTCAGAAGGCCCCAGTTCACCCACTACAAATGCCGAGTTGCCAGCCTCATATAGCATCTTTTGCTTAGTTTAAACGAACAAAAGAACAACATTGGTGGCCCTCCATGATAAGGAAATAAAACTTTAATGTGTAACTTTAATGTCGAATTGACTTCACTAAAGCAAGGCATTTGTTAGGTTGATACCGATATATTAATCATGCATTGTTCCCTACACGGCAAATTGTTTGCAACCTAATACCTAAAAGAATGAAAAAAAGGCAACACGTTCTAAAAAACACGCTATGCCATCTGATAGCAGATGGCTTCATTTTATAGGTACAACTACTGGTACTGGGTATAATAAACGTTTTTAGATACTTAGAACCACTAAGAGAACACAGAAATCCCTTAAGTAACGATTTCAATTTTCATTACCAACTGAAAGATTCTTATTCCCTAGTTGCCAGATTCCAAGGAATAAAATCCTTAGTGTGGAGAAGGAACAAAGCATTTGATAGGATAGGCATAAGGGACAGGCAGTCTTTCTGGACTCCAGAAGCCGCATAAATACACCACATTCAATTTGTAAAGATGAATTGCGTAAACTTACAGTGATGATGTTCCCTTGACATGGACAACTCCAGCCCTGACACGGCCGAAAACACTGCAAAGGGAGGCAAAATTTTAATCCAATGGAACAAATATTTATCAACAAAGTGAACAGTTGTATCTCGTGAATGTTAAGGTGTTGTTTCTGGTACCAGAAATGGCAGGTGTAAGGACTCCATCTCCAATAACCATGCAAGCACCAACCAAAGCAACCACAAGAAGTACCCCTTGAAGCAATTTATGCTTCTCCAATGTGGATTTGATTCGAGAATCAGTAATACTATGGCTAGACACAACCCCATCCTTTTTATACTCTGATAGCTCCTCATCAGCTAGTTGGCAATTAGGCAAACTACTGATTCGGGCATGTCGGCAAAGCAAGGAATACAAAGCAAAAGTTCCACCTTCACCATTATCATCAGGTCTCAGGACAATGAACACATATTTGAGAAGTGGGATTAGCGTCAATGTCCAGAAAACAAAGGATAATACCCCAAAAATTTCTTCATTTGTCCCTGAATGGTGTATATCCTCCGCAAATGTATTTTTATACACGTATAATGGTGAAGTACTCAAATCTCCATACACAACACCCAAGCTTTGGTAAGCCAAAGTCAACACAGTCTTCCATGAATCTCTTTGTCTCTGCAATGGAAACAGATACAACTATAACCTCAAAAAGTTGTGATTTTCAGAAGAAGAAGAAAAGACATGTGATTAACATACCTTGTTTTGATTACCAGGGATGACACCCTCAAGATCCATAACATTCTTGACTATCTCAGAGACTGCATACCTGAGCACTCAAGCTGATTAGGGAGAAGTACAAAGAACCCAGATGATATAACATTCCAAAATTTGAACAGAGAGACAAAACAACTTGTAGTGAATAAAAATCTGAGGCTTTGTGGGTCTAAGGAGATTAGAGTTGAAGATGCAATAATGGTTTGTGGGAAGAGGTTATCTGATCTACTTGGCTCTATTTAGCAGGAAGAGATTCACTGTGAGTTATCAAAGTGGTGTGGTAAAAGGTTGCAGGGCACTGCTGAAATGCTATCTTTAACTTGTAGCTACACCTACTCACTGTTTTCTGAGAGCCACCTTACTGACCCCAGTTTCAAAATCAGCCAAATTACATTGATTGATGCAATTATTAAACTTGTAAAGAAATTTCATTTTCAGCCAAATGGCAATTGGCAATTGGCAATGGAGCATGACTATGCTTGCAATAGCAATATGATAAGTAGATAACCACACAAATATCAAATCATAATCTACTTGGAAAAAATCAGGATTGACAAAGTCCAAATTTAGTGTAAGGGCAAGACAAAGCAAATTTGAGGGCATACAAGAGAAGGATCATACCATTTGCCCAACATGTGGCAATCGAGATCTATCTGGCTGCAAAAACTCTTTCTTTTTCCAGCTCTGCATCATTCTGCAATGGTTTCCCACATGGGGAGTTTCAAGATCCATTAACAGTAGAAACAAGGTTTACCGTTCTCCTCATGCTAAATCATGTGAATGAACAGCAGCCTACTAAACTGCTCCTTTTTCTATGGACCCATCAGTCGTATCATCTTTCTAATCATATAAACTCGCAACACTCAATCCAGCCTTAAGTAATTCAAATGTCTAACCAATAGAGACTGCCATCATATCCACAGTTCCAAGTTTATAAATATTTTACCTGATCAAACTTCTCAGTAATGACTTATGTCCATCAAAAACGAAGCTAGTATGCTTTTCCACTCGCATCAAGCTACATAAACGTAACCAAAACAAGTCTCATAAAGAATAAACAAATTTAGCCCTCTAGCAAGCATGTACCAATTACCATTCACAATCCGCAACATATACGAATAAAATAATGTTCTAGAATATGCTCGACATTTAGCAGTTAAATACAGATTTTAATAATGTCATGGTGTGTAGACCATATGTGGTCCATGAACTTACCCAAATGTACTACTAAACCAAAAACGCCATATACTAACTTCACGTAGGACTCAGGACTCTACACTTATTATTTTTCAAACAACAAACAACATTGAAGCAAACAATAAACACAAGTCTTCACCAAATCATCAAGCTTTGAACTGTAGTAGAGGCTACAGACTGTTTAAAATTGAAATGCTTTTATGTGGATGTAGATGTGCAACTAACCTCATGTAAGACCTAGTCCTTGCTTTGCTTCCTTTTCCATCTCCGTCCGGTGGGTTGGCAAGTACTCTCGCTTTGTATTCTGACGATAAGACATTTTTGGGATTTATTCAGTTGGGAATTTCGTCGAACATGTACCGTGCAGTTCCGTTGACTGCAGTCAATTTCAATGAGATTGTATCCTTCTTGACTTTGACGATTAAAGAACGTTGAGTGTTGAATCTCTAATATACTTTATTTACGAAACGATCCTCCATGTTCTTAAACTCCTCAGATATCGTCAAATACAAATGCTCGGTCAAACAGCAATATTGAACACTGGACAGAGATTAGTATATACACAAACCTAAAGGACAAAATGTAAATAACGAGACTTAACGCCTACGCAAATCCCAATCCATCAATTTCGACGCTCCACCGGTTTCCCGCGAAACTCTACGTCACCCTAGACGTCATCCATCCCCTCCACACAACCATCTCTCACTTTCTCTCTCCTCTGCAACTCCCTCCACCTCCATACCAAAATCCCACCAAAAATGTCCCAACCTCCTTCACCACCACAACCACCTCCTTCCTGAGCCATCGCCGTTTCTTCAATCTCGATCCCGATTCACGTCACTATCATCTAAATATCTTATGGCGTCATCGAATTCTCGACCCAAACAGCGACATAGTCGCTCACTGGAACAACGTATTCCTAAGCACATGCTTAATCGATCCGTTATACTTTTCCGTTGTTAGGTACCGATTATGATCGGAGTCCGCCTTCGATGCCGACTTGTTTGACTACTAATAACGGACATGCGGCTCTTTTGACTTTTCTGAGATCTATTGCGGATTTTTTTTGTATTGCTTATGGCGATGAAATTTAGGACTGCTTTTGTTGCGCTTTTTTTTCTTTTCTTTTTTTAAAGAGGATCACAGGTTTCACTCCTATCTCAATGGTGACTTACGCGAAGACTTCCCAGGAATTTACTCATCCTATTACTGCTCCCGCCCAAGCACACTTAACTGCGAAGTACTGCTTTTGTTGCGCCTAGTTATAGGGTTACTGGACTTGGTGAGCTTGTGATGGATGTTAGAGAAATTGCCAAACGTTATTTGAGATCTAATTTTGTTATCGATCTCGTCGCATCACTTCCTCTTCCGCAGGTAGTCATTTGTGATTTTAGGGTTTTGAATTTTGATGTTGAAGCGGCCTAGCGATCAGCACTCGTGATTGCACCCATGGCTTGAATCTGTCCGAATTAATTTTTTCTTGATGTTGAAAATCCCTGATTTTCTGACAATGTGAAATGTTATGGGTGAGAATGCAGATTATAATTTGGCTGGTGATAATGCCAGCGAGCAAGGAGGCGATTGGAGATGATCATGTGAACAACACGTTGGCGCTCATTGTGCTTCTGCAATATGTTCCAATGCTGCTTGTGATGTTTCCGCTGAAAACACAATCGTATTATTAAGACAATTGGATTCACTGCGAAAACTGTTTGGGCTGGAGCAGCGTACAATTTGATCCTGTATATGTTTGCTAGCCATGTATGTTTTTTCCTTTGTTTTTTTAATGATTTTAAGGCTTGTTCGTGGAATTCTGGTTTGATGGTTGTGGAATTTTGGGTATGTGCAGGTTTTAGGGGCTTCTTGGTGTTTGTTGTCGATCGGGAGGATTTGGGGATTGGAACTTGTATTTTCAAGTACTTGGATTGCAGAAGTTTGATTGATCCGGACAGGCAAATAATTGCAAACTGTAATTCGCGTAGTGACAATATAAAGTTCCAAGTATGGAATGTTTGAAGAAGCAGTTACTAAACATGTCGCCACTGTTAGTTTCGTCAAGAAGTATTTTTATTGTCTGTGGTGGGTGCTGAAGAGTTTGAGGTGCAGCGTCTATCTCAGAACTCAGTCTGGATTCTGCAGCGTCTATCTCTTCAAGCCTGACGACTTAAATTTCTTCCAAGACCGATACGCACATTTCCGCAACAAAACAATGTATCTATAGCAAAAACAGAGAAAGAAATTCCTTACACAACATTTTCTGCAACATATATTTCCTCTGTAAAATTCTGCAACCTTTGTCAATTTTATTTTCCAGTCACAGCCAGAGTTTTCATTCTCAAATGGCGTACTTATTTCAAGTTTCCACAGGCTTCTGAAACTGGTCGAAGAGGATCCGACATTGACCCATCGACGATTCGCTTAGCTATCAGTATATTCGCAGACTCACTGTAGTGTATACCATCCCAGCTGATCAGCTTCGAAGGATCCTCACATGGATTTCCGTAAACTGTTCCATTTACAATCTCCCTTTCGCCACAGTTTATGTGATATCCGTAATAGCTCCCACAGCAAAATTTCATCGGGTCACCAAATCCTATTCACAACAAACACACACACACACAAAAAAAGGCTCCAACCTGTTTCTTAATTAGTCACACCTAGTAGGAATCTCATTACTTACCTAGTTTCCTAGCTTGCTTGATCAGGCTGTATTTTGCGGTATAAACGTCGACATATGTGATGACGATCTGTGGAAGCTTTGCGCTTATTTGTGTAAGTTTCTCCTTGAGTTGCCTGTTGAACTCTTTAGCCACATTGTTCTGTGTTCCAACACAGCCATATTTATCTAAATTACCTGGTTTATGTTTATCGAATATTACACTATAGGGCAAGCAACCGATCGGTCCGGTGTTGTGTACCCAAAAGTACCTCGCCCCTTCTTTGTACAACGCCTAAACCATGATTTTATATCATCAGGAAATCTTCATACGGAGATGCATTTATGTTTTAAGATGATTCGGTTTTTGGACTTACGAGTATGGCTTGTGTATATTGATGGAGGATGTCAGGCATGGATTTTACAACTAGCTTCTCATTTGTGTGTTCGAATCCGTAGGCTAGGTCGTTCTGTCCGATGTCGAATGTGTATAGACCGGTTGAGAAGTCTTCCATCCGCGGAAGATCTTCCGCTATATGACCCTTCTTCAGACCTACAATAAGAAAATTGTACGTAAACTGAACTGAACTGAATTGGACTGCACTGAATTGATGGAAAAAAAAAAGGACGGAAACCTGTGTGATTCTGGTGCTTGTGGATTCTTGTAACGTAGGACTTAAACCTTAGAAACTGATTTATTTGAATCCCTAAATGGAAGGGACTGTATCCTCCTATTCGAACCGATGACCCTCCAGTAGCGAAATTCGCACCATGCCTAAAACTAGTCCCTAGGGAATCCAAATATGCATCCAAATGAGGAAGTTTCAGCTCCTCAGCTGTACAAATAAAAAAATATTCCCAAACATTCAACTCATAAAAATGTCCTAGAATTAAAATTTTCCAATCGCAACAATTTACAATACCTATAAAGTCGATAACAACTCGTCCGTCGCAACCTCTACCGGACGGATAATGAAAGTATGTTTCGCCATTAGGTGATGGAATTTCCATCAGTGCAGCTGATCTTCCTCCAGTGTCAGAATTCGAGTCTCCGAAATTGAATATAGCTTGAAAGTCACATGTTCCCCCTCGGCCACCCGCCGAGCTCCGGCCAATGAAACCTAGTGAATGCAACAGTAGAACTAGGACAACTCTTGCATCCATTTTTGAGAGGCTTTGTTAGATTCTTGAGTGATGCATCATTCACCTGTTTTCAGAGTTTTGATAAGAGGCATATGACTTTACGTAGGTTTGTCTCGTGACATCCTTGGATTTGTTCAATGATTGAGTTTTAGTACCGTGCCCACATTTCCTTTTGCATGTTTTTGTTGTTGTTGTTTTATCTTTGATTCCAACTTATATGTAAATCGAATATTATCCAGTTCAATTCAGTTCAGTTTCGATAAATTATCGAGAAAAACTCATAAGTCCATATCAACAGTGGCGGAGCCATGTTAGTACCAGAGGGGGCCCAGGCCCACCCTAAAATTTTGAATTATATATATAGGGTAAAGGAAAGGGATGAAGTTGCCTGTGCTTCTTGTCCCATAGAAACAATCACGCACGGCCTAGGCTCACCTTCCTCTCCTTAGCATCCCAGTCAGAAGCCTTTTTATGTCACTATTCGTCTGAATATCGAAGTGTTGATACTTTTTCAAAAATTTAATGCCGGTGTCCGCAACAAGAACAATCAGAGCAAGATAACTTGTCGCATATTCCTGTCCTCCCTACATTTTTTTTTTGTATGCTGGTGTTGTGTCATTTCCATACCAACACTGCGATCGAGTGGCATATACGAAACAAGAAATGCAGTCAGATTGCAGTAAGTACACGAGTTAAGCATGAGTACATAAGTACATGAGTCGAAAGTGAATGAAACCAAGGCCATGATGAAGTTTCAGCTGAAGAAGGTGCTACGCCTGGGAGTTCAAATTGGCAACTGCAACATGGAGGAGAAGCAAGTCTTTCAAAATGTGCAAGTTTGTTGAGAGCTTTAGCACCCTGCAAACAGATTTGCACCTATGCCAAAACCAAAATGTGCAAGTCAACATCTTCCTACTGTGAGCTACCATTAATGTATTTCAGATTTACTATGGCAATGACTGGGAAGCGTTTTGTGAGGCGATAACTGGGTATGAACTTGATGGATCATTCATGACTCAACTTTTTGCGGTGCCGTCTCTCAATTTTATGTCTAGCTCCGCCACTGCATATCAACTCAATTTATATCCATTCAACTTATTTAGTTCAATTCCTTTTGATTCAAAATATGAAATGCTCTGTAGCTACTTCCATAAAGTTAATCCTTACATCCGTTTAGTATTATCGGATTGGAATCTCATGCTAGGAACTGCCGAATATCGCCGACTTGGGCCCAATTCATCAGCCCAATCTTTGCACAGCTCACAGAGTACATAACAACAAATAACCGTTATCAAACTGGCGGCGATTCGAAATTCGAATTCCATTCACGCCGCAAACCCAACCATATCACATTCGATAAAACAACCCAAACCCTACAATCCGATACGACGTCGTATTGTTACCATTCCCTCTCCGCTTTCCTCCACGTCCTCAACCGTTTTCTCCGACGATAAAAATCTCACAAACCACGACGCTTTCTGTTCACTTTTTTTCCCGCCAATTCAACATCTCTCGTATGCTCACTCCCCGCCGCCTTATCGACCTCGTTCCTCATGCAGCCAATGATTCGTTACTGTTAACTACTCCTCTTCGCCGATTAGCCATTTATATGGAGAATCAATCAGTAAGGAGGCAGGGGGGAGATGAGGCTTTTCCAACTAGTAGAGGAGACATTTCCATCTCGAAAAGGAGATGTGGTTTTTCCGACTCATAGAGGAGAGGATGCTCTTCTAGATGGAAGAGAAGAAGCGATTTATCCAATAAGGAGACGGGGGGTTTTCCACAAAGAAGACAGGAGATTCTTACCCAACAAGAACAAAAGACTTTTTTTTAGCAAGGAGACACTAGAGTCTTCCACAAAGAAGATGTGAGGTTATTTTACGAAGAGATGATCGCCAAGTAAGGATGTTTGAAATTCATCGTGGTGGTCCATGTCGAAGGTGTGATTCGGATTCAGAGGATGTGCTCAAGATTGATGAGGAGTAACACTTAGAAGAGTAGGACAACGACCATAAATATCGAGTCAATGTGGAACGTTTGTTGTTCTTTGACACAATGGGGATTGAAGAATTCTTTGATTGGCAGACTAGGGTTGACCGCTTCTTTGAATTGATGAAAGTCTTTGAGAGCAAGCACATAAAGATGGTTGCTAATAGGGTGAAGAGTACATCTGCTGTCTGGTGGGACAGACTCGTAACTCAGCAGAGGGCGCAACGCAATTAACCAATTCGAACGTGGAGACATATGAGACAATTAATGAGGGAGCGATTCTTGCTAAAGGATGTTTAGCAAATTTTATACAAGAATCAATTTTATTAGACTTTTGATTTTGTTATGTTTTTCTTTAATGACTTTTGGTTTTGTGTGGAGAGTTTAGGGACTACTAATTGAGTTCAGAGTTGTTAGGAGGAGGTTACTTAGTGAGTTTAGACTTTAGAGGGCACTAACTTTAACTAATTGTATACGTGTTTTAGATTACTTCATTAACGTCCTATTGATATATTAACATGATGCCATTTGAATTCGTATAATTGTTATGAGGAGTTGCATACAGGTTATGAACAGTCACTTTAAAACGACACAGTTTTGAAGAATAACTACTGCATAATTTTTTATTAAACCAGCACCAGCTTCAAATTACATAGTACTTTGTCAAAATTGAAGTTTTTAATTGACCGCATTTGGCAAAGTTGCAATGTCGGGTACCAGAAGATCGGGAGTCTATCTATGTTTCTGTGGCCTTCCCTAGACAGCATTTAATGGTTAGGCTATTTTATGGCCTCTAAAATCAAAGTTGGAAGCGGGAGGTCACAATGGCAGCTTTCAATGTTCTTGATAAATGCATTGATGAAGGAAGGCGGGAGGTCCCGTTTTTCTTTGGAAGGAGGAGATTGATGGTTTTTGATTCTTTGATTCTTAGAGGTTACGTTTGCGATGCATGCATTTGCTCGCTGTTTTAATGATTATTGGAGTCTAGTGCGATCTGTGTTTGTAATAAGATTATAGGTATTAGATGTCATTATATCTTGTACGAATCATTATACCTGTGTAACCCTTAATTGAAGAAAATTGACCAGCATTTGGCTGTTTGAGATTAACTAGTGCTTGGTGACCCTCATAGTATTGATCTCTGTCCTTTATCGTGATATATTTTATGATTCTCAATTTGAGATTAACTAGTGCTTGGTGACCCTCATAGTATTGATCAATCATTAGCTATGTGTATTGTTAATTGTTGTAGGAGATAGTCACTCAACTCTCTCAATGTCCAGACAAAAAGGCATCTTTTGGTCATGGGGCATTGCTTGTCCCAAATCACTCCATCACCATCAGGCTCTGGCCCCACTTCGATTCCTCCCATAAAATTTTCCGCACACGACACATGAAGATCCTTGTTTTCACCACCCACCTTGGCCGACACTCATTAAATACCACACGCCAATCCCACTCTTTCACTCAGCTTGTCTAATAATCCCTTCATCATGGATAGGTTGATCAGCTTTGACTCTTCAAATCCTGTCCCGGTCAGGATAGCGCCAGGGCAAGCATGTTCCGGAGACCTTATCCTCCTCAACCTCATGCATACAATGCCGGTAGCCTTTCGGATCCAACAGATTAACAAATCAAGGTACACCGTCCG
>JAWWMW010001409.1:0-14178 GCA_035048345.1 Echeveria elegans
CCAGAATATGTAGAGAAATATAATCAGCAGCAATTACTTGAGCATCCTCCGCAAGAGCAGCCATCACCTGCTCCTCCTCGAGAGGGTGAATCCCAACCCCTTGTGAATATACCAAAGAACCAACATGTAGATGAAGCTGCACCCCAGAAAGCTGAGAAGAAAAACAAAAAGCAATCATTCCCAACCTGGATGCTACTGTTGATATTCTCCATCGTTGGGTTCGTCATGGCGTTGCCTCTGCTCCAACTCTGATGCACTCATATTGCCAAAGTGGCATATACATTGATTAAAGAAATGTTATAAGAATTGCTGAAGTATCTTCATGGGCACTTGCCCAATATGTGCCTTGAGAATTGATGCAGAAGTTGTATAGTATTCTGGTTTTGATTGTGCAGACAAAATCCCATTAGCTACCCTTAGTGAACGCTCTGAAGTCAACTTGCGTTTCTTTCTTGCAATTCATGTTCATAACTTAGCGTTTGTGTGATTATCTCACAATTTTCATTTTCCCAGACGGTAGTCAAGGTTGTCAAACTCTCGAGTTAAATCTACGATTTTACCTATTTTACGTATCTACATGTCCATTTCGAGTAAACTCTTAAATAGAAACTTTTTTTTGGTAAACTCTTGGGTCCCACCGATTTTACCCGAGTAAAATCGATTTAAAATCGGTAGAAATGTGAACGAGTTTACGAGTTTACGAGTCTACGAATTTACGAGTCTACCACTTTGGTTTTATTTTTTCAACTTTGGTCTCAAAATTTGCAAAAATGCAAAACATGAAAATTACAAAAGTCCAAAAGTCCAAAATTACGTATCTACAATATTTTTTTACGAGTTTCTGTAAGCATCATTTAACTGGTAGATGAATAATGCCATGATTTTTTTATATTGTTGTATTTTATCATCGTGCAGATAGATTCACTTAATAATTTTATTTTTGAGCCTTGATTTTGACATTGAACTGCTGGTTCCACCTGTTGGTTTAGAAATTTCAATTTCAAATGTTAAATGATAGATGCTCAAAAAGCTTTCTCGCTAGGTTATAACATGTAAAATTATGTTTATTATGTAAATCTTGCTATTAATAACTTGATTTGCTTTGAAATCCGTGTATATGTATGTGTAGGGGTCACAAAATGGATTGACTAGTTGAATTATTAATAGATTTTAAATGGATTAAATGATCCAATCCATTTAATACATGTAATTGGATTAAATGATCCAAACGGATTGAGTTGAATCCATTGGATTTTTTTTAATCCAACGGATTACTTTGCCACCTCTATGTATGTGATTTATTTCATAACTTGATGTGCTTTAAATTTAATTTTTTGATCCATTTAAATTTTAAAAAATCATATATGTTATATATATATATATATTATATTGTGAGGTAAACTCTTACGATTTTACGATATGAGTCTACGTGTCGATTCTACCTAGGTAAAACGAGTCACGGTAGAAACTCGAATTTGACAACCTTGCTTGTAGCAACCTTATTAGAAAGTAGTTTGACTAAATAAGTATGAGCAAAAACATGACAATATGACATTTCCCAGTTTAGGCAAATAAATATTCATCATAAACATTGCTACGAAATGTCCAAAATCAATACCGCCAACGCCACGTGTCAACACACCAGGACTTGTGTACCCCAGTCTATGAAATTCCTTCCCCTGCAAAATGTCCTCAATCTCCTTCTCCCTCCTCAAATCGCCATCGCGGCAGTTCACCATCCCTCTCCCCCTTTCCCCTTTTATTTCATCCGATGAACTGACCCGACCCGACCCATCTGCTCAAAATTCCACCTTTCATCAACCTCTTCGTTTTCAAATGCTGCAGCTCAGTCCTCAGTCGCTACTTCACTCCCTCTACTGCGATGAACGAGACGTCGTCGACGTCTCCTTATTTGAAATCGATGAGCCGCAGAAGCTGCTCGAAGTGGATTTGTTTTGGGAAGATGAAGAGCTGGTGGGTTTGTTAAGTAAACAAGATTTGAATCCATTGGTTGAAGACTTAAAAAAGGAGCAATCTTTAGCCGTATCTCGCCGCCGCGTGGTCGACTGGATGCGGAAAGTTCATCTACACTACTCATTCTCAGCGTCCACTGCTGTTTTGGCAGTCAACTACTTCGACAGATTCGTGTCCAAGCTTTGGGGTCAGATGAGCAGTCCGTGGATGAGTCAGCTTGCTGCTGTTGCTTGTTTGTCTCTTGCTGCCAAAATGGAGGAGACCCAAGTCCCGCTTTTGCTCGATTTTCAGGTATTTCATTTGATTTCAACTTTTTCAATTATCAGAAGCTGAATGTGATCAATTGAAGTTGATATATGATATTTGTGTGTAGGTGGGGGAGAGTGAGTATGTGTTTGAGGCTAAGACAATTCAGAGGATGGAATTGTCTGTTCTTTCCACTTTGAAATGGAGGATGAGTCCTGTTACCCCTCTTTCATTTTTTGATCATTTTGCCCGGAGAATTGGGTGTCTGTATCTGAGCCAAGGGGAGTTTTTGTTGAGGTGTGAGTCTGTGCTTCTGTGTGTTCTCTATGGTGAGGTCCTCCTGCATTGGTTGATTTTTTGATCTAATTTGGTGTCAACTGGATTTGTGAAAAAGAAGGGATCAAAATTAGTATCAGTGTGACCTGATAACTTGATTTACTACTAATATAACAGATGATAGGTATGTCAAGTATGTGCCTTCTGTCGTGGCTGGATCTGTTATGATCCATGTTGTTCGGAGCGTGGATCCTTGCAATGCAACTGAGTACCAAGACAAGCTTTGCAAAATACTTGGCCTTGACCAGGTTAGTGTATATCTTATATCTTTAGCTTGTCCATATTTGAATGTATTTTCTTGTGCGACAAATGTGTCCAGCCTACATAGGTGTGTTATCAGAACAGAATCATCCCTACTAGAACTTGTAATGTTTTGCTTAGGAATCAGGGGTTCTCCGAGTCTAAATTTTGGTTTTTTATGGACATGAGTGGCAGCCAAGGCAAACTGGATTTTATAAATTGAGCGGTTTTCATTGTGTCTATGCAGGAGAGAATGGAAAGCTGCAGCTCGTTGATCACGGAAGCGGCCTCCAAATTATTTAATGCCCGTTCCAACGAGCAGCAGTTTGGCACAATCACAATGCCATCCAGCCCTAAGGGAGTCATGGATGTATCATTCAGCTCCGATAGCTTAATGACTCATGGGCCGCTGTTGACCCTTGGCCTTCACTCACACCAGACTCAGCGCCATTGCTGAAATAGTGCAAGACCAACTCATACAGTGAAAAACCATTAGTCCTAATTTAATACCTCTTCTCCATGGTTTCCATCCTTGCCATCTCATTAGTAACTTTTGTCGAGCTAAACAATGCGGATGAAACTAAGGTTTTTTTTAAGCGAGCGGCATAAACAGTTAAGTTAACAAGGAAACCAAATAGCCAAATCTTGGGAATTGTAGAGATGGTATTGAATAATAATGATCCTTTGGCACAGGGTAGTAGGTATTATGTCACACTGCCTTATAATTGTTTGCTTGCTTGCTATCTTGACTGGTATTTTGGTGCTTTGTTTACCCACACTTAAGCCTTACCTTAAGGAGGAGGTCCTTGAAAAAGTATTGTCAAAAAGATTTGAAGGACCTTCCGAATCCTCTGCAGCAATCTGGTGAAGGACAATGCAGCTTGCTTGTTGTTGTGCTGCTGCTGCTGCTGCTGCTGCATAAGGTTTACAGGACGCTTTGTTTCCTTGCATAACTAAATGCACTGCATGCATGCCCTTTAATTTTTTAATGTCTTCTTCTGCCCATTCCTCTCTTCATTCAGTTTCAATCTTTCTTGACTGGACACCCCATCTATGAGATGAACTCTCTTGTTTTAATTGAACACACAACATTTAAAAATTAGAAAATATTGAAGAGAAGTTTAGCTCGTACGTAACAATTTTTCGCAAATCATCATTTTCTCTTTGAAAAATTTCTCCCGGAGCAAATAAGTGAACACATTCAGCTCAATCAGTATGTTTCTGTTCATGCAAACTTATTTCATTTCAGTTCAATCTCACCACCTTAATTATATTTCAAAGCAATTGAGGTAACTACGAATTTGGATTTTGGAGAACATAGTGGAGTGTTTTTTTAATTTGAGCATGTAAAGTACTGCTCCTGTTAGACTCGGTGCACAATTTTTTTTTAAATAAATGCACAAATGTGCAGATTATATGTGCACTGACTAGCATAATCTGGTACATACATTTTGACGTGTGTCGTCTTTTTTTAAGTGGACTTATGGATCTCAAATTCTCATCACTTTTTATTGATCTTAAATGATCCTAACTCTAAAGCATGCATGCGATGGATTGGGATTGAAAAAATGTTTTTCGTAAGATGTTCATTAAAGCATGACAGGGAGACAGCAATGGAAGGCAGACATATTGGATTGTTACAAGAATTTATCTATGTATATACTTTCATGTCTCATTTCTCTTTCTGATATTTCGAAATCACATTCTCATTTTTTTTTTTAAAATGAATATTCTTTTATAAATACACTCTTTATCCCATCTACTTATTTCTTACTAATTTTTTTTCCTACTTATATCTTACATTACTTTATTTTCTTAATTACCCTATCAATCTCGAACGAACGTAGAATTGGGACGGAGTGAGTATATCACAACATCTAACCTGACAGACAAGAGGGAGGATAGCACAATCTGTGCTTGACTTGTATCAGTTGAGCTATTCATTGTTTCCAAGACGACATATCTATGAGCTGAATTTAATTCAAATTTCATCACTTATTTATTATATTTGTTTGAGGTGGAATTGGTGGTTTGCGTGCAGGTGGTGTGGTTGTCATGTAAATTAATGGCTGGTTTATTGTTACTTAGGTTAGGTAATGTTGCGCAGGCACTACTAACAGGTTGATGGTTTCTTTGTGCGGATCAAAGTCAATAGTTTCCAGTTTGTCTGACACTCTTATAAAACTTCTTTATCTCACACGATTACATCCGTTACATGGTGTAAATGTGGGATATTAACTCATTCCTTATTTTTAATTAATCATATAATTATATTTTTGAAGTAAAAAAGAAAAGAAAATTCAATGTCTGTATTTTATGCTAATTCATTTCCTAATCAAAATCAAATAATAAATTTAATATGAATTCGTATTGTCGTCAAAATCAACAATTATAATTATTTCATGCGATTATATATAAACTTTCTGTCTCACGCAGTCTCAGACGTGATCTCATGATAATTTCTATAAAATAAATTATTAGATTCTGTATTGTGATTTACATCCGCTCCAAAACTACGTAGTATGAAATAAAATAAAATTCCAGGAATGTAGTTGATTAATGAGTTATAATCATTGTAATTCCAATGGTGATGAACCTAATAAAAAGAGTTATACATAACTGTCTTTGCCCATCAAAAACTAATCTAGTGGATGCCCAAGTCGGCTCTTTTGAGTTTTGCAGAGTGGATATAGAAAAAATAAAAATGTATTAAGTTCGGCATGTTGGTTCAAATCTTAGGCCCAATTTTTTTCTCAATGAGTGGATATATATGTACTAAAAGAATATCATAGTCTATCTGGCTAATTCAAATATAATCGACAATTAATGCGCAGCCCTAGCGACACCTCCACCAATACTGGGACGTCATCCAAAAATTCGACATCAACTTCATATCGGCTCTATAACAACTCCATAGCATCGACAACTTAATGTAATACACACCTTTCACGACAGCAAAACGAAAAGAATAAACAGCATCCACGCATGCGTGCAGGAGGAATGAAAGACTCCTAAATAGATAGTAAAAACTCTCATTATTAATCGTTTTGTCCAACTCTTCAACCAATGGACCACCATCCCATTGCCAAATCGTAGGCACAATTGAGTTTGTAAAATATGCACATCTTCGTCATTCAAAGCGCAACCGGGTCGTGCAGCTCCACTGTTTCGAAAAGTCATGCCCAACTTTTTCGTCCCTCCTCGAACGATCAATCTTTAACGTAACGTGCATCGATGACGGATTAGCCTAATGACCGAAGGGCGGAAATAAACACATATTTTGATATTTTTTTTCAAGTCTCATGTTACGGTGGACGATGACCAATTCGAACTTCTAGTCTGAGTTACGTTTCAAATCAAATGCATGACAACCACGAATTCCAATAAAATAGTTCATCTCATCATGTGTTGTATGACTCATCATGTATATTTGGTTAACGTTAGTGTCTTTACTCGTGCATGGGATACAACTGGAGACAGTGCGCATTGCAGTTGCAGCTTCCTCCCAACTATACAGATAGGGTTTCCAGTTGACTCAAATGTGTGTATGCAAGTGCAATGAAATATGTATAATACTGCAGTATTCAATAATGTATTGTATTTATTTAACTTACATGTGATGGCTTCCTAAGTGTATCCGACCAATCAGAGTTATCAGCTAATGAACGGACCAAAACGTTACTCATCTAATCATCCATCCACCGTCCACCACAATTTGCTACTTTTACCATTTTGTTGTGATGTCATATCCTACCTTTACCTCAATCTTTGGATCTTTTCATCTTAAATTGGAGCACTAATGTTAGTGCGTGTCGTGTTTATCGATACTTCTTTCAACATGTGTGTCGCATGTTCTGAATACGAATCTTCTGCTAAAGATCGAAAAGTCGAAGTATCAACTCCAAATCGACTAGTTCTCGGTCTAGTATGTCCCAAATAATCTTACCAAACTAACGTGATTTGAAGAGATTAATGCATCAATTAAGAGTTCACTAAGTGTGCATCGTAAGAATAACAACTGAAATTTTGTTTTTAAAAAAGATAAGGGGTAATTATAAGAAACGCACTCGTATCTTTAGATGGTTTCCACAGACATACTCTTATGTTTCAACTTTCAATTAAACCACCATTTTTCACTTTTCCGTCCAATTTAATTGACGTCTGATTTGTTGTCTTCAGTGTGTGTGCAAACGGTTGTTAATTGGATGGAAAAGTAAAAAAAAAAAATAATGATTATGGGTGAACGAAGAAAAGAAAGAGGCAGTTTAGTGGAAAGTTGAAACATAAGGGTGTATCGTGTGGAAACCACTTAAAGATAAGGGTAGTTTCCTGTTATATTCCAAAAATTATTCGATATAGATTTAGCCAGGTCTAACATTTTCGGATATGTAAAAATTATTGTACCCACGAGTAAAATTATTCATACTTAAATGAGTACGATATAGTTATTTTTCTAGCAAACTGACAGTGTACCTCGACCCATGTTTTGATTGTACGGGTACGGGTACAGTGCGGGTTCATCGCCATGTATTTATTCATATTTAACTACTTTAAATCCAAAAAATCTAAAGTTCTTGGAAAAAAGAAAACAACATAAAGATTTATGTTAATACGTCTATGTCAAACTTATGAGTTGTGGGAGTAAAACCAATCCGTAAAATAAGACAAATTTGTGAATTAATTACGGGTTTTCGACCTCAAAATGCGAGGCCCGGATTTAGCAACTTTTGTGATTAACGTAGACATAAACTCCGTTACTAGGCACTTAATTTAATTGTAGCCCACCATTTATGAAGCTGAGCATGTCTGCTCGTATGATTATTAAATAGCAATTTGCACACAGTTGCCTCGCGCACACTATAATTAAAGACAAATACTTTCTTCATTTATTATATCGTCACACTGCATAGTTTCACGCTAAAGTAGGTTGGGAACATTGCAGATCTTGAATTTTTATATTTCTTTCAAAAACCAGTAATAAACAACATCGTAAAATGTTTTAGATTAGTATATTTTACCAATTTATTTACATTATTCAGGTTTGTTATTTCAAGTATGTTTAAGGCAAAAATAGTATTGTCTAGAGTTAATTGCAGAAAATCGTCTATATAATATTCTCTTCGTTCCATATTATATCTCTTTATTCATATTGCATATATATTGAGAAAATTTGTACTCAGTACTTCTATACCCTCCAACTATTTACTATATTCAACCAACATTTACTCATTGCATTTATTTCATTCAATAATTACAAGGGTGATATGGTAAAGTTTACCAAAGAAATTCCTTAATAAGTAATTGGAATTTGAACATATAATTTGAAACATCCCAAAAATGAAAAGTGAACCTATATATTTTAGAATGGAGGAAGTATGTCATTTTTCCGCTAAATAGTTGGTCATAGTTCAGTAAATGATACCTTATAGCTTCACAGTTACAAGTCATGTTCTCATTATTTTGGGTCTCTCATTTTTCATTTTTATTGGCATTAATTACTATAGTGGGATTTCAAATAAATGTGCTATGTTTTTGTAAACTTCAGTACTTCACATTACCAGCTGGAGTCGCACTGTCATTAGCACCTTGTTAGTACTACTTCAGCAAATTGCAAATCCCTTATTGTTTTTGCGCATTAAGATCAGGAATACATTTATCCCCCTAATATGATGGCCAATTATTATATTAAATGGTAAAATTTTCTTTCATTTAACCATCTGTACAAAATTCAAATACCAAAGAACCACATCTGTTAATTTAAAAAATTCAAAATTTACTCTTACATATATTTATGTAATTTTAGTTATTTAATTATTACTAATATATTTAATTAAATTCTTATTATTTATTAAGCATCTAGATAAGACTCACTAATGTTTTTAACATTGGAAACATAAGAGTGGAAGCCATTTTACCAAATGGATAAAACCATTAGGGTCGACGCATAAAACCGTTGGATCATTTAAGTAAAAGTCAGTGTCCATAATTAACTGAAATTACAGAAATCGATGGAGTGTTTGCATCCATCGCGATCCGTTTATAAAGATGTTTTTTTGTGAAAGTATGAAATCATTTAAAGCGGTGCTAAACACAAATAAGTCAATGAAGTACACAAATACCCTTAATTTGTTTCGTCTTCACTTGAAATAAGAGGTGTTTTGGTCTTTTTCTTGTTAGTATGCACCGAATGTCGGTACTTAAAGCAATTTCCTATATAATTTAGTATTTTTCAATCCAATCAAAGTTCACGTTTGATACGATTCTTCGATTCATATGATCATCGACATATCTTTAATCACTTTATGCACACAAAACCCCCAATGACTAAGTTTTTTGTTTCAATATCAATATCAATACTCCGTCATGCTTGCCCAACCACCTATACCGACATAACAAAACTTCTAACAATCATAAAGAGAGAAATGAATACAAATAAGAATATTAATAATATTTGCTAGACATGATTTTGTGTGTCGTATATTAATATTCTTTTAAGAAAAAGCGTTAGCAACTGTTTTTCCAGTTTACACTTAATAAACACGAGACCGATCTTTTGAAAATTTAATAAAATCTTCCTCGTGTCATTGTAATAATTTAATTTTGTTTCTCGGTGTTGCCGAAAATTTTCGAATATTCCAAAGGGGATAACATATGATATGGTTCGATAAATTTAATTTGGTACCCTAATGATCTTTTTGCATATATTTAAATAAAAATTATATTTGCTATTTTCAATAGAATATCCACACATTATTTTCAAAAATACATACAAAATTAGGTCTGAATTTATTGGTTTACCAAAATTATCTTTGCCGAGTCTACTCCATTATATAACTCGTTGACTGGCATATATAAATATATTTTTAGGGGTAATTACACTAAATCACTGTATCTTTATGTATTTCTCACATACACATCCCCTATATTTTAAATTTTGAGTAAACGGTAAACCACATCTTTCTTTCTTTTTCATTCATAAAGAACCACATTTTTCACTTTTTCATCCAGTTTAACGACACGTCCAATTTAGTCATTACGATTGAGGGGTACACGACGAAAACATAGTATATATTCTTCATGTCATTAATATATGATTAATTAATTTACTGATTTTTAGATATCAGAAATCATGTAGTCAGAATACTTCTGTTCTGGGGTAATCATACTAGCACTAATATATCGGATTCCATAAGAATTCTGCAGTTAAGTGTGTTTGAGCGAGAGCAGTACCAGAATGGATGACCGTCCGGAAAGTCCTCGTGTAAGTCCTCATAAATCCAAAAAAAAACAAAAACCTAAAAAAACAAAAAAGAATACTTCTGTTCTTATCTTGGGACAAAAGTCAGACCATTTACTCAGACTAGATTAATGAATTAATCCCGCATACTAATGCCCAGTTGCTTTAATTAAAAAAATATCAAAAAATAATTGGACCATCCTTGGTTCGACCGACAAAATCAGACCACGAGTTTGATTCGAAAGTGCCGCATATAAATAGCACATTCGGGGGCCGCGGTAGAAAAGCCACAATCCGAGAGAGAGAGAAAAACAAATCCCAAAAGGAGAGAGAAGAGAAATAAAATAGAGAGATCGTAGGAGGACGAGAGAAAGGAGATTAATGGGTGGTCGTCGTTGGGCTATTGCCGTCCACGGTGGTGCTGGCGTCGACCCTAATCTCCCTCTCGAGCGTCAAGAGGCTGCCAAAGCTTTGCTCACCCGCTGCCTTAATCTCGGTATCTCTGCTCTTCGCTCTTCTCTCCCCGCCATTGACGTCGTCGAACTCGTCGTAAGAACACCTTCTCAACCCATTCCATGTTCATCATTTTTTTTTTAAAAATTTTGATCGATTGATTTCGTATTTGCTTCATCAGTCGCGTAATCATTAGTAAAAAAAAATGTTGAAAAACAGCATCATTGCTAGATTTGATATTGTGATGATTTGTGGGTTGGGTGCAGGTGCGAGAACTTGAAACGGACCCATTGTTCAACTCAGGCAGAGGATCGGCGTTGACGGAGAAAGGAACGGTGGAGATGGAAGCAAGTATAATGGACGGTAAAGGCCGTCGATGCGGTGCCGTTTCGGGCATCACTACTGTTAAAAATCCAATCTCACTCGCTCGTCTCGTCATGGACAAATCCCCTCATTCCTACCTCGCCTTCTCTGGCGCCGAACACTTCGCTCGCCAACACGTGCGTATCACACCTGCCTCTCTCCTTTTTATTTTTTCCTTTTTAATTTAATATTTAATTCCAGGGATTGGAGACTGTGGAAAATGACTATTTTGTCACTGAAGAAAACAAAGGCATGTTGAAGCTCGCACGGGAAGCTAACTCCATTTTGGTAAATATCCTACGACGACGTTTCTTCCGTACTTTATTCCAATATGCGGTATGAATGTGAAAAACGGTGCCGTTTTGTGCAGTTCGACTACAGGATCCCGACGACCGGATACGAAACCTGCGGCGCGGCCGCGATTGAGAGTCCGATTCAGATGAACGGCTTATCAATCAGCTTCTACGCGCCAGAGACAGTAGGCTGTGTGGTGGTAGACAGCGAGGGACGTTGCGCGGCAGCAACATCAACCGGCGGATTAATGAACAAAAAAATAGGTCGAATAGGTGACTCGCCGTTGATCGGAGCCGGTACTTACGCTGGGGAGTTGTGTGGCGTGTCGTGTACTGGAGAAGGAGAGGCGATCATTCGTGGGACGCTGGCGCGTGACGTGGCGGCTGTGATGGAGTATAAGGGTTTGGAGTTACAGGAGGCTGTGGATTTTGTGATTAAAGAAAGGCTTGATGAAGGTAAGGCTGGTTTGATTGCTGTGTCTAATGATGGAGATGTTGCGTATGGATTTAATTGTAACGGGATGTTTAGAGGTTGCGCGACGGAGGACGGGTTTATGGAGGTTGGGATTTGGAACTAATTAGATCAGCTTGAGTACTTTTGTGTATTCCGGATTTTTAGATGAATCTGGGATTGTGTTTTGTGTTCGTGACTTTGTGTGATGTAATGGTTGTTTCTCAGCTCGGGTTCGTGTTCTTGAATAAAGTCCAAAGCTTCGTCTTGAAAGGTTTTTGGTTTGTATGATTTTCAAAGTCATAATGGAACCTTTGCGGAACTTTTTGTTTTGAGTTTTAGTTCCATCTTGATTGTGTTCGTGTAATTGGGAAAGTATAGCAGCTCTGTCTGTAGAGATTTTGGAAGCTTTGGTTTTTCAAAGAAAAGGCTTTGAATTCTTTATTAAGTGGTTTGGATTTTAACAATGAATTGAGAGATTTGAACATTCACTATGGGTGAATCTTATTGTGGCTAGTGTTGTTGTAGCTCTAGTTACATTTGGGATTGAATTTGAACAGAAAAATGAAGTAATAAAAGAATGAATCAATCAAATAAGTGGAAGAATGAATGGGGTTAGAAGGGTTGATGCCTGGAGTGTAGCTCAGTGACCTTCTCCGGGGCTGGGACCGGACTGAGGACGGGTACCGAAAACTTTGGAGTTTGTAAAGGCATGGCCTGCTCCGCCTGCACTTGGTCCTCCGGATTTCCTACCACCCAATATCTCTGCCTTAGGAACCTTGTGCCCTGCACCTCCAGCGGACGGCCCTTCAGATTTCCTTTCTCCTAGAGTCACTGCTTTGCCAAAGCCATGTCCCGCACCCCCATCTGACGGCCCTCCTGCCTTCCCTTCCTCTAGGGTCTCTGCATTTTTGAACCCATGACCCTCACCTCCAGCCGAGGGTCCTCCAGTCTTGATACCTTCAATATATAACCCATTTATGAAAACCTCAATTCCCTTGGCAACAGACTTCGACGATTTTCCAGAACTAAGAACTCGGGATTCGCATAGCCATGAGTTAGAAATGATCAAAAGAACAATGAATAAACTTATCGACTTGCAAATTTCTCTTGCCATAAAACTCAAAATGTTGTTGTAAGCTTACTTGAGACTGAAGCTTTGTGTTTTTGTGTGTGATTAATATAAAATGAGCTTTGTGTGTTATATACACAAGTATTGAAAGCTGACAATTATTCTGGTCCAAAATCTTGTTCTCGGTTGACTACTACTAATAGGAAGTGACCAGGAAATTGCGGAGTGCGCGCACATGGATGGCTTATTAAGGCACGAATGTGTTCATCCTCATGGATGAATGTCTTGTGCTTTAAAAGCAGACCTGGGAATTGGGATGCAAGAAAATAAAGGTAAAGGTCAAAGATTCAAAAAAGGGCATGAACACTGACTTGTCTCATATTCTTATGCCATTGCTTGCGTCACAAGTTTCTACAGCAATTTACAAGCTTCTTCAACCAGGGAGAGTGGGTGACTCCTGAGTAGAAAGTTCAAATATTAAACATTAAATTAAAGTCACTTCAACCACTCTCTTGATTATAACCCTGGGAGAAAACTATATTCTTGTATCAAGTCTATGGCCCCGAATTGAACTGTTAATCAGTGGCTATAATAAAGATCTTCATTTTAACAACATTCGAGCTGGTGCACTGAATACTGATAGGCAGATGATTAGATGGATTTTTTTTTTGGCAATATGACACCTTTTGAGTTTTCACTTTCAAATCTGGCAGAGGTTTGAGTTTTCGTTAGACCTTAATTTAAAGTAAATAAGTAAGCAAATATGGCTCTTTGATCAGCAACGCAACATCTACGCTTGTCCCAGGGACATCAGAGTCCAGGACTATGATAATCTACGAGGAAATTGTTGATATTTCATCCACTGTTTTGCCCCAAGGTAAACCTAAAGAGGAGGACACCATATACATGATTACTAGGGATTCAATATTCTAAAAAATGAGCTCGCGGCAGATGGAGTTTTTGCCATTATCGAGGACTTTAGATTGAAATGGAATAAGGTTGCGGCCAAACATAATGAAGATCCAGTTATCCATGACTCTGACTCCGGGAATGCAGGATCGTCCGTCAGTGAATGGATCCCTTCCAGCAAAATGAAGAATAACAATGGCAAGAAGAATATTAGTGAGCCTCCTCCTCCGGCCTTGGATGTTAGGCGATCCTTTCGTGCCAAATAATCTACAGAGGTGAAATTTTTTAATTTTTTCCTACCGGTCTATAGGGGTGTAGGTCCTCTCAGGTGTGCCTGACTCTTTCGCTGATAGCCCTTATGCTCCATAGTCTGCGCTGTTTTCTTTTTCTCGTCTCGCTTCAAATGTTGCTTTGATTCTTGCTTTGATTCTGTCTCTCGTAGTGTCTTCACTCTCTCATTGTTTTTGCTCTGATCCACGCTTTTTGGATCATATCTATACATATAATAGAATATCTAACCAAATAACCCAACCACCCAATTAAACTTCATACATTTACCAACCAAACTTAACTATATTCCTACATTTACCAACAACATCTAACT
>JAWWMW010001410.1:7492-20489 GCA_035048345.1 Echeveria elegans
ACGCATTCACTATTGTCAAAACTATTTTTTAAAATTAAAAATAATATGCATATGTAATTAATTAATTTTAAAATTTCTGTTCAGTTCAGTTCAGTTTCAGTTCATGTCAAAAAAACAGGAGGTGACCGCTAAACCCCTGCTGATTGTGCGGAGAAATTAATCATTCAGTAAATTCAACTTTTCATTTAAAAAATAATAATTTGGTAAATTTTGAATGGATTAAATAAAATATCAAATTTAAATGGTAATTTTATAAAAAATGTTAGTGCAAAATGTCAACAAATTACAACAAGTTCTTTTAATTACATATACATCCCTTTAGTTTTAGAAATTGCAAATCCCCCCCTCCGTTCCTATGGATCAAATTTGCAGAGGCGTTTTGTGTTGAACTATTCCACCACGTACGCGGATAAACCCCACCCTCCCCTCCGACCTCACCGGAACTCATCCTCGCCGTCATCCAACCGCTTTCACTCTCCCTTCAAACGATCTTCCTCTCTTCCATGTCAATTAAGTTGCAGCACTGCTTCGTCTGTTCCAGGTTTGCACAACAACCGCAACCGCTCTCCTCACTAGTTTCATTTGACCTTTAAACGCTCATCTGATCACCGCAATTACGAAATGATTATTTTATTATTTTTTCGTTGTATATTTTCTTAAAAAAGTGGTGATTTTTTTGTATTTGGACTTGCAGCTCGTCTGAATCATGGTGTGTAAAAAGAGTCGGTATTCTCTGCCAAGGTCATCCTAATTTTGATTTTGTATCATACAAATGGAGTAAATCAAGTAGGGGATTTAATAGTAGTAGTAATACTAGGCGTGCATACTTTTACAAAAGAGGTTACAATGGTGGGCTGCGACCGTTGGAATTCAAGAGGAAAATGAGTGACCTATCGTTGTTAGGTGCTTCTGCAGACGATGGTGTGACGGTTAATGGGACTCCTCAAGCTAGTGGAAGTAGTGATATTGAGGAAATGAGGATAAAGCTAGGTCAATCATTGCAGGGAAAGGATATTAATGATGGACTTGTGCAATCTTTGCATGATGCAGCCAGGGTTTTTGAGCTTGCGATTAAAGGGCACAAAGCTAAGTCTAAGATGCCTTGGTTTCGGATACCTTTGTTTGGTGGCGACAATGATGGATGGATTAAGACGTTATCGTATCAGGTATTCCGTAATTCAAAATTTTCTGTCATTTCTGATCACTCATTAAATTAGTTTGTTATTATTTAGGCATTCAACAGTTGTTGATAGCTAGGTGAGGGGATGGATCTGATATCAGGCTCATGGGAACATCCTGAAAAGCATAATGTTTTAATCAGTTTAACATTGAAACCCACACACAATTGTTACTTATGCTGTGGTTGCCATTCCAGTGATAAAGTTCAACTTAGAACAATACATATACATTTTTCTTCCTTCAATACTGTGGTTGCATTTAGGTACTCTTCTTTTCACATAGACCGGCCGCATCCAGTAGTGCTCACTTTACCTCTAATTACACTCCAGATTCTGCAATAAGTGTTTCACCTGACATCATGAGTGTCTGGTTTTGAATGGGATGTGGTCTATGATATATTTGCATTAAGTTGTTTTTACTAAGAGTGAGCCTGCCATTTAACTTATTCTAAGCACCATCAAATTTATTTATTTTCACTGTGGCAATAAATTGTCTAGGCTGCAGTGTACTCCTTGCTACAAGCAGTGAGCGAGTTATCGCCGGGTGATAGAGAGGATAAGGATTTAAATGTGTTTGTACAGCGCAGGTACCAGATTCCTAAGAATTCTATATGGATTTTCTGTTTTCAGTTTTTGCTGCACAATTATGATAGCATACTCTGTAATTGGCTAATTTAACTTTCTCACTTCATAGTGGCTTCTGTTTGATTTTGATGGTAGTGCAGCTTATTACGCCTATCTGCCCCACTGGAGAGTTTTATTAGGGATAATTTGTCAGCAAAGCAGCCAGAAGCTTACGAATGGTTCTGGGCTGAGCAAGTACCTAGTGTGGTGTCCACATTTTTGAATTATTTTGAAAAGGACTTGCAACACGTGGCCTCTGCACCATTGTAAGATGCGCAGACCTGTTGAGTCTATTCAGATAGAATTATGTGAATTTGAACATTGCTAATATTGGTTGTCGAATACTCTTGCTTCTAGGTACAGAAAAGGAATACAGAAAAGAAGTGATGTATCACTCCTTATGCTCGCGCTTACTTGTATTGCTGCCGTGATTAAAATTGGCACTACAAGAGTTGCTTCTCCACAGCTGTTTTCAATTATACCTGATGTAACTGGTAGAACAATGGAAATGCTGGTTGATTATGTCCCCATCCGCCAAGCTTACCACTCTATAAAGGAAATTGGTCTGCACAGAGAGTTTCTGGTTCATCTTGGTCCTCGGGCTGCTACCTGTGGTGCTAGGAATGACAGAAGTGTGGAAGAGGTCACATTCTGGGTGGATCTTATACAGAAGCAGTTGCAGCAATCTATTGATAGGGAGAAGATCTGGTCAAGACTTACAACATGTGAAAGTATTGAGGCAAGTGCTGTTTTAGCTTCAATTTGATTTCTCAGTCTAGCTTTTCATCTTTCAATAAGTTTAGCATGATTTTCCTTCGTACATATTTTGTGCTTAAATTTGAATAACCAGACTCTCAGGTGTTACTCTTGAAAACTGTTCAAATATGTTATTTGCAGGATTGGTTATTATGTTACTGGAATTATAGTCACAGTCACAGACTTAGTTCTTTCGGTTTAATAGGTTGTTAATTTTAAGATCTTTGCTTCATTGAGTCACTTGTGGTATTAACTTTATTTTATTCTCAGGTTCTCGAAAAAGACTTGGCTATATTTGGCTTCTTTATAGCCCTTGGTAGAAGCACAAAATCTTTCTTGCAGTCTAACGGTTTTGATGTTCTTGAGGATGCGTTGGAGGGTTATATAAGGTCCAGTTTGTTCCATTTAATGTGCTGTCTTGACTCTTAACATGACAGAGTCTTGTATGACTCACCTCTTTGATCGTTGGTTTATAGGTATCTTATTGGAGGTAGCGTTTTATATTATCCTCAACTTGCTTCAATAAGTTCATACCAATTATATGTGGAGGTTAGATTTCTTTTATTCTCTTCATTAATCATATATGTGCCCCAAATATCATATGTTTACTGAAATAAACATAACATGTAGGTTGTCTGTGAAGAATTGGACTGGCTTCCTTTTTATCCTGGCAGTAGTAGCTCATCGAAAGTCAGTGGGCATAAGAGCAAACGTGAATCTCCTCCAAACGCTGAAGCTATTCCAGAAGCACTAAATGTTTGCTCCAACTGGACACAGAATTTTATTAAATACAGTAAATGGCTAGAGAGTCCTGCTAATGCCAAGGCTGCAAAGTTTCTTTCCAAAGGGTAGAACAACTACAAAAAATTCAAACTCTCATTTCTGCAGCGATTGTGATGCTTTTTTGGTCAATATGGTCATTCCATTTATTTCTAATATTCATTTGATACAGACACAGCAAATTACTGGAGTGCAAGGATGACCTGGGACTACTAAAGTAAGTAAATAAAATAATTAGCAGTCATGTCACTTTCCAGACCTAGTTAAATGCCAGATCGTGCGCCTTAGGTTGGTTTATTGCTCCTTGATTTTGATTCACCAATTGTACAATTTCACTTCTATTGACAGTGTTACTTTAAATGATGGGTAATGACCCGGTAAAAAATATTCATGATCTATTTGTCCTCCTTCGGTTCTTCCCAATTACCTCAAGGAAGCACTGAACACTGAAACTGGATACCTGGATTAATAACATATAGAAAGAAACATTGTGAAAAGCAACAAAGTAATAAAATAACTTAATTCTTCTCTGATGGCATTTGTTAAGTCTGTGAAAATTGATGAAAATATGGTACTGTAGGGACATACCTGTATCTTTTAATCAGAGTAAAGTCGTAAGACTCTGTTCTTAGAAACAGCTCAGACAATAAAACGTGACAATTTATCGTCCCATACGTTCATGTCATGAAAGTATTTATTTATTCTGGTTTTAGGATTCGAGCCTTAACAGTGAATGTATGCATGCAGGAAAAACGCAGATGATAAACCCGTTGGCCGTGTTACTGGAACAGAAACTTCTTTATCGTTGACGAGTGACATAAATTCCTTCGACAAGGTAACCATCATTCCTGTATTATTGGCATCCATCATAGATTATGGAAGTTACAGTGGTTTTCTATTGCATATAAAGTTTCATGCTAGTAAATTTTCGTTTTGAAAGCTTGAACATGGCACACTAGTACCTCTGCCTTGAGTTGTCACTGTTGCTCTTTCGCTGTTAAATTTCATGTTATCTTTACGGATAGTGACGATAGTCTTTCCGCAGACTTCAATTTTAGTATGCCAGGAGCCGTTTGTGTAGACTATTGACATACTAATTTTTGTCTCGTGGTCCACTTTGCCGTGAAGTTTTTATCACGTGTGTTTGGCCTCATTTTCTGTTTGGCATTTTGTTTGTTACTTCCCTGTAAGGTTATCATGTTTTCATTTTCCAAAAGGCATTGGGCAGTGTTGACGAAGCTCTAGTTAGACTTGAGTCACTATTGAAAGATCTTCATGTATCAAGTTCTGATTCGGGAAAGGAGCATTTGAAAGCTGCTTGCTCTGATTTAGAGAGAATACGGAAGCTTAAGAAGGAGGCTGAGTTTCTAGAGGCGTCTTTTAGAGCCAAGGCAGCTGCCCTTCAGCAAGTTTGTTAATTCAAACTTTTCATCAGATTACTTTTTGTGCTTAGTTGAATTACTTAAGAGTTTGCTAATTCTCCAGGGAGAGGATGAAGCTGATTCACAGTCCATTTCTGGGCAGCAAGAATCTCGAGGTCTAAGTAAGAATCCTAATACTGCATCAAGTCGGGGTAGTAGGTATGACATATGAGGTCACACTCTCTGAGTGACTAAAGCAATCTGTTATACCCTACATTTTGTCAAATTCATGATTAATCAGTTTATTTTCATATTTGGTTTAATCTTCACCTATTATTTCAGTCAGCCCCGCGGATTGTGGAGTTTCATGCTCCCTTTCTCAACCAAGAGCAGTGACAGTGGAACATCTAATGATGCCAAGAAAGTATGTGTGTCTTACGCCGTACATAGGAAATAACTGAACCAAATTTTCTTGAAGACAGATCCACCTCATGATGAATAAAATCTAGCAAAATAATTGTTAAATCATTCTTCTCAGGCATATTCTTGTTATAAGTGACCTGTATTTTCATTGAACACAGGCTACTGATCAGCAGGCTCAAGCTGCACTGAACATTGATGCTGCAGAGTCGGATGAAGTTGAAATTAACCGATTTGAGGTTTTGAGGAATGAGTTAATAGAACTTGAAAAGAGAGTGCAGCGTGGTGCCCATACACCGAATATCACTGAGGTGCTTACTGAAGTAGCTTTGTATTTATTTCAGTAACTCGCTGATAATCGAAATTAGCCCTAGGGCAGCAAAGCGAAACAATCTACCATAACACATTACCCTAGGGCTTACATCCTCATCATTTTGTTCAGAACCTGAAGGCTAATAGTGAAACTGGCGTAACAATTAGAGCAAGTGGTGGTAAGCAGCTGGACCGAACTCAAAAAAATGACAACATCATTGAAAAATCATTGGAGAAGCTCAGGGAAACAACCACGGTAAATAACTGATGGTACATTTCTCTCTTTCATAGGTGTATAACAATAGCTTGATTGGGTTCAATTTACGGGCAGGATGTTTGGCAAGGCACTCAGCTTCTAGCTATCGATGTTGGTGCTGCTACAGAATTGATCAGGAGGTCCATAGTTGGGGATGAGTTGGCAGAGAAAGAAAAGAGAGCATTACGGAGAACAGTGACCGATGTGGCCTCAGTTATTCCCATTGGAATACTCATGCTGCTCCCTGTAAGTAAATTTTCCCTTCACATTCTCTGAATTCTCGTTCTATTACAAACAATTAGTAAGGTATCAGTTGCACAATTATATTTTGCTCCTGCAAAATGCCTTGGATTGCCACAGGCAACATTTGAAAAGATTTCATACTAATTGGGAAAATAAACAACAGAATTTAATATTAGATACTATTTATAGGCTTGTTGCCCCTTACAGCAATCTCAAAACATGTTATATTTTTGTTCATCTAACTACAAGTTGTAAGTATGTTGATTGATTTAACAGTAGCTATCCACTTGCAGGTTACAGCAGTTGGACATGCAGCCATGTTGGCTGCCATCCAAAGATATGTACCCGCTCTGGTAGGCCACATTATAACTAACAGAATTTACCATTTCCTTTAAACCAGGCAAACATGGATCCATTTCAGTTCTTGAAAACTTGACCACCTTTTCCTTGCAGATACCATCAACTTATGGATCTGACAGGTTGGACCTCTTGAGACAGCTTCAAAAAGTGAAAGAACTCGAATCCAGTGAAGTTTGCCCTAACGAAAATGACGAGGAAACTGCCTGAATGACCCCACACAAAGACACGGTAGACAAGTCAAATCTTCTTAAAAGATGGTACACTTTCCATACAAAACAATTACTTGGTATGTGAATCCTTTAGCAAGAAAGCCCACGTTGAGATACATAACATTCTGCTCCGGCACTCCAGACTAACACCGAACTTGAGAAGCAGGTTGAGTATTATGTCCAGATACTGTGAAGTGCGATCATCTATCCTGAACTCTGTAAAATATGTGATGTTTGAGAATGGAATCTGGTAGTATGTCTCCTCTACTTGCTGATATAGTTGCATATGGACGTAATATCCAAGAGCTGTGCCCTCCTGCCTTGTAAACTTGATCGCAGTGCGCAGTATTTTCGGTACATGTGCCAAATTCAGCCCTTTATCAATGGCTGCTTGTTTGATGTTAAATGTGACATCAAATTATATTTGTGAGTGTGCAGACAAATAACCCTTAAAGCATCAAAGATTACATGTCGCACCGTGTGACCTGCATGTAATTAGGGGTGTCAAAATGTCCTGATACCGATGGGATCCCGATAATCATCCGTTTAAAAAATAGCTTGTTAACTTTTCATTAGCTTATTGTGATAAATGATCTCAAAATCCGTTAAGCAATTACCCTTATTAAGATTCTGCATGTTGGTCTCAATAGTGTTAATGGGCTAAATGAGATTTTATTCTCATTCGACTATAATTCAATTGTACTCATCCGTTAGCATCTCGCTCTCGCCATATTTGACACCTCTAAGTAGGTGTGTCAAAATGTCACATTACGCAGTGAGATTTCAAAAACCAACCGTTAGAAAGGAGCTTATTCACCTCTCATTAGCTTAATTAGATAAATGATCCAATATCCGTTAATCTCATTACCCATTAAGATTCCGTCCGTTAGTCCCAATAGTGTTAATGGGTTAAGCGGAATTTTTTTCCCGTTAGCCCATTACCCAATTGTGCCTGCCCGTTAACATTCGACTCCCGTCCAATTTGACACCTCTGCCTGTAATGAATGAACCACTGATAATTCCAGAAGGCAGCTTTTATATTTTTAGGATCCCAATTTCAGTTATGAATGGTCTAACATTATGAAGAACAATAAGTCTTGTGGGATCTAAAGGTAGGGCCCACACCAAAGAAATTTCCTACCTTTCGTTCAAGTGATTATGGAAATAACGAAGATGTTTGGTAGTATAAATAGATCTATCTGCTCGGGTGAATGAAAATCCATGCCTCATCTTATTTCTCTCTAGTTGTTTTCTCTTATATTTCAGTACATTTGAGTTTTAAGGAGTGTCATAAATCCTTCTAAATTATTAAGGTATTTATAACACGTTATCACCACGACTTTGTGCCAGTTGTGTAATATTAACTATCATCTTAAGTTTATTATTCTAACCGTTTATAACATCAAATTACTGTATTGACGGATTATTACTTATAGTAAAACGATGTAATTTTACACCTTACTTTATTATATCAATGTTTAACATCATTTAACTATAGATGAACAAATTTTTTTACCGTCATATTATATGATGTGATTTAACTATTTCACATGTGCTTTAAACTAACCCATGCTTATTCGATTTATTTATTTATTTAATTCTTTGTTGCCATCTTTAAATTATCAGTAACATTTAATTTTTCTAAGTTAGTGGAGACCCAACGGCTCTAATTTTTCCTTTACAAACGACCAGTTTTATCCTCAAACAATTCTATTTTTCCCAAATGACTATTTTTTCCATTATAAAAATGGGCTTACCAAACTATACTAAACACACTTTTTTTTTAATCTTCTACTCTATATTTTCTTACTATTAAATTGTCTAAGAAAAAAAATGTTTCGTCCGTTCTTAATCCTGACTGTTGTCTTACTTATTGCCCTCACTACTCTTCTTTTCACCGCAAACTCCTCACCAAAATAATTTTATAGTGTTTGTAAAATAGTCGGTGCTTTGCGGATTTATTTATGATCTACTGTTCTTTTAAATTTTTATGTAATAAATTATTAATCTAATAAAATATCATTGTTTCATGTTTTCAATACATCATTATGATAACTCTTGTCGAACTTGAATTAAGTGCCCTTGAGATCCCTGGCGCAGATTTCACGTCTTGGACGATGAACATTGAAATGTACTTGGCAATGATAATTCTCTTGAGACACTCAAAATAGTAAGTGAACCATTTGATGTAAACAAAGCTAGATCTCAGATCTTCCTTCGTCAATACCTGGATGAGATTCTTGACAATGAATTCCTCATTACGTGAATCCAAGAGATTTATGAGATTGCATTAAAGGAAAATACCTTAGCAGAGGGATATGATACCCTCAATATGTGAGCCACTTTATACTTTCAATGAGAAAGAGGCTGAAAATAGAAAAAATGGAGGTTGTAATCCCGGATTGAATGAAGAGAAATGGTATGATGTTTGCTTAAATAGTTTAGTGTCTCCCGTATCAGTTGTAATGAACTAAAGCTAGGTCTTTTTCAATAAGTTATCTTATACATTTTCTTTTTACTGTTCAAGTTTTTTTAAATGAATGATGCCGGTGATGCGGCTTACAAACAAAGTAATATTGAATAATTTGCATACTCGATTGTAGAACAACCACACAATCTTAAAGGATGAAAGATTTTTTTCTGTAGATAAAACACTCACAAATAGTTGTGAATACAATATGTGGTCCAGTAGACCTGGTTAACGGTACTAGCATTGCAAATTTTACGTTACCAAATGAGACATTTTTTTAAAATAAACGATGATCCAAAAGAAACTTGTTGAGTTTCAAAGATGTATATTATCATGGACTGGATATTCAGTTTAAGACTAATGGTACTAGAAAATATATGATGCTCACAACAGATACATCTCGAAAGAGGCACATAATTGAAAAACTACCAATGCTTCCTACTGGATTGCATTATTGATCGGTGTAAAATATGTCTATTATTTAGGCATAGATTTGCTTGTATTCTTCGCATTTATGATATAAATCGGTCGTATTCTACACTCATGTTGTTGTTTTAGGCATAAAACACATTTTCTGATAATTTTAGAGGTTTGGAGCAAAACATAGCAAAAATGGAGATTTATCGGGTAAAACTGGCAGTTTGGACCTTTTAAGCTTCAAAAGCTTCCACACTGAGCATCCATTATCTGATTGAGACAACACAATATTTAAAAATATAATATTAGCGTCTACGTAGATGCTAATGTATTTCTATTTTTTTTAAAATTTAAAAATATAATATTAGCGTTTTCGCCAATATTTTTGCACCAAAATTAACTTTGAAATTGTACGATATTTTAGCGTCCACGTGTACGGTAATATTTTCCGTCAAATTTTCGCATGCAAATTAACGTCGATTTTGACATTTACGTCCGTGTGTACTCTAAATTTGGCGTCCACAACTCATTAGTGTCCACCTTCTGTTGGATGCCAAATTTCTAGATTGGTATAGTGAATGCATCAGGAGGATAGGGCAACGTTGCGGAGGATCAGAGCTATGTCACTGACCAACTATTTCCTATTACATGTGGAGTAGATGTAAATAGCTATCTTGTTCCAGGTATGGAAATCATGAATGAGGGACTAGTAGACCATGAAGCCCCGCATGCTTTTTGCCCGTTGTTCGATGATTCACATAGCGTACCATACCAGTCAGTGCAGCTGCAGCTGCAGCATTGGACTGGTATCTAGTGTTGCTAAGAGAAACTTGATGACTTAGTTTCATTTATGCAATGTACTGCAAGTCGAAGCACACATTAGCTCATAGTTGACGTCTTTCAAAAGTACAATTTATTATATGTCCTGTGTTCTTAAGAGTATCTCAGTTCTAAACCATGAAAGTTTCCAGGAGGTATCTCCGCTGTTAGTTTACACTCTCTTAAATTGTGCAACTCTTTCAGAACTTGTCTACTTGAACATCGAATACAACTGCTGTTTTCCACTATGTAATTGAAGCCCTAGTTTTTTTAGCTATACAAATTTTGTGTCGGGAGTTTGCAACACAAAAAAACTTGATCATTGGATGTATTTGATCCGCAGAAAAGTCAACTCCGTTGACTATTTCGAGGTTTGCCTACCAATTTACTTCATTATTGTCATGAGCATACGAATTTCGCCAGAAAGATTCCGCATTACCTCCACCAGGCTCATACCATGTTACAATTTCCACCCCGATCATTGCTGTTGGCATCATCGTGGCATTCTTAATCCTCTGCGGCTACGCCATCTTTAACCGGATGACGACACCAGGACGAGAGCTCATCCACACGTCCTATGGACCCCGGATGATCCCGCCGACTTGACTCGACTCTGATCGTTTAACACTTGATGATCGGTAAAGGGGCGCTGGTGTGCAGTATGCTTGAACGATTTTGAAGACAGCGAGACTTTAAAGCTTCTCCCGAAGTGCGATCACGTATTCCATTCTGAGTGCATTGGTAAATGGTTGTCGTCTCGCACCACCTCCCCCGTGTGTCGAGACAATCTCGCGGAACCTGATGCACACAAACAAGCTCATGTTGTTTCTGACACGTCATCTGTTGATCGGAGCTCGATCACAATTGAGGTTGCAGAGGAACCGGTTGTCGATGAAGGCTAATGGAAGAAAAGTCAACGAATTGGTCAAAGTTTCCTCGATAGCATTCGACCGGTCACTCATTGGTCCAACCGGGTGAGAGTGTGGCTCGGTTCACTTTAAAATTGCCGGACTAGATCAGGAACGAGATAATGACCCGAGCGTCGAACCAAACGACGACGTCGAGGAGAGCGGCGGGTGGTGGTGGTGGAAAGTCGTATAGGCGGGCTGCCAGCTGGGGTCACCTGACCGATGGATGTTCAACATGGCACTGCTCATGAAATTGTCGAAATCGAACCGGTTAATGTTGGGGGTCCAACCCTCGTTTTTCTTCGCTCATTAAAAATAAATTTCCGACCTCTTTCGAGAAAAGAAAAAAACCGGTTAATGTCGATGGGTAAGAATTATGATGCATCGTTGCCGGTTTGATTCAGTCTGAGGGTCTGTTTTGAATGGCGGTGTATGTGTATTGAGAAGTTGTGGGGGAGTGTGTTTATAATAATACTCTCTCCGTCCCAAATTATAAGTTCACTTCTTATTTGTACACTATTTATTGCAAATATTGAAAATATAAAATTTATAATTAATGTAAGGGTAATATTGTTTATTTATTATAATTTCTTTTCTAATTAAATAAGTGAACTTATAAAACAGTATATTCAAAAAAAGAATAATAGACCTATAAATTAGTACGGAGTGAGTAATAATTAGTAGGGTGCCTTTGAAAATTCTTGAACAACAACGAGTTTGGGTTTCTCATGTGTAAGATATTGGGGCTCAATCAATTTTTTTTAACTAAAAATAAGCTCAACTGTAAAAAAAACAAGGGATTACTCGAATAAAATTTTGTTTAAATCGAAAATAAAAGATTTACAAAACAAATACAGCCAATTCATGCTTTACCACAATGGCCCAACACTCGTGGATTATACAATTTGTAACCCACACATTAAAACAGAGGGGGAGACCAAATCACCCACTGCCAATCAACGTCGGTTCACTACTCTTTGAACCACCAAACCGCTTAAATGATAACCTTCCTATCAAATTAAACCCCTTACTCGTTCCTTCCGACCCACCACTAGCACTCTGGTTCGATCTTCGAACCGACGACTCCCGTGAAAAAAAGGGCGGCGCAACCGAGAACATCCATCGATCGGGCCGGTCAAGAGACCCAAGCCGCCTGTACCCCTTCCTCGAGCTCGTTTCTCGAGGTAGAACGGATAAGCTCGTCGATATCGATTGGTTCAAAGCTCGGGTCATAATTTCCTCCCTGATTTGGTCCGGTAATTTCAAAGTAAACCGGTCTACATTCTCCCCCGGTTGGACCAACGAGTGGCCTGTCGAATGCGATCGCGGGAACTTTGACCACATCGTTGACCTAAGCGGATTGCTCCGATCAGAGACCGCTTCCTCCTCGTCCTCCACCACTTCGATCGTGATCGAGATGCGATCAGATTCGGCAGAAACGGAAGCGACTTCATGTGTATCAGATTGAGCAAGATTGGCGCGGCAGACAGGGCAGGTGGTATGGGATGAAAGCCAAACATCGATGCATTCAGGATGGAACACGTGGTCGCACTTCGGAAGGAGACGGAGAGTCTCGTCTTCGTAGAATTCGTTTAAGCAAACAGCGCATTCTAATGCGCCTTTACCGATTTTTAAATGATTGACTTCGGAGTAGAGGAAAGTAGGGAAGGTTTGGACGAGAGTGGCGTCCAGTCCGCGTGAGCTTATGGCGGTGATTTGATGGGGAACGTGGCGGTTGACGGAGGACTCGTCGTCGAAGCATTGACGGGTGAGGATTGAGAAGAAACCGAGGATGAAAAGTGACGCCCCCATGAAGCCAAAGATCATGATGGCGAAGGGCGGGTTATTGTCGCTCATTTTGATGAATAAGAGATTGTCCGTCAA
>JAWWMW010001410.1:47032-66330 GCA_035048345.1 Echeveria elegans
ACTTGAACACGGAATCAGGGGATGCAACTAATACTGTGCGCCTTTGCATTGCGTGAAAGCGAGGATGAGTGATCAAAACGGACCACGCTTTGCATATGCTTTTAAAGCGAAGCAAGGTTTTGACAGGAAGGTTCTTAAGTATCTCAATGACGAGATCTTGAGGCAACTCCTCCGATGCCATCTCTTGAGTGCGTTTTGGTGTATATTTCATTACTCACAATCTCTATTTATACTGATTTGGATTTCAATTTTTTTTTTTGGAAAGGGTCTGGCTTTACTAATTTTGTCGTGCACATATTAATTTGGAAATTTGATTTATAGCCTAAAATCTTATAAGGTAATGACAACTCTACGGAATAAAATTTATAGAAATACAGGCCGTCCTCTTAGGAAATAATAAAAGTCAAACAGTGGGCATCGATCGTCTTCAGTTCGGTTTTCATAATTCTTCCGTCCTCGTTTGAGACCACAAGCTCTGCCTAAAAATCATTTTGGACAGTAGCGTAGTTGATATCAGGATACTGCGTCGAGGAATGGTTACCCCATATAACCACATTTTTCGCATCACTGACATGGACATTGAGCCTTTCAGCGGGAAGGCTGATGGCACGGTTGTGGTCAAGTGGTTCTCGGGAATTGAAGGTGCAAATTCTTTTAGAATGAGCGCATTAGTGTGTTGCCGGGTTAGCGACAACCGTGATGTTCAACTGAGATTGAAACTAAAACAAGCGAACCTTTGAGAAGAGGAAATGCATAGTCAATAAGCTCCATCTTCAAGCCATTCAGAGCTTCGTGATATCCAGCAAGTGAAGAATAAGTGGCCGATCTTGATCGAACAGGTTACCCCCTGGCAAACAAGAGCATACCCAGTTTGGCCTGAATAACAACATATCAGAAAATACTTAAGCCAGCTAAAGAAGTTACTGAATCCTAAAGATATCGTCATCAATGGAAATCATACTTACCTGCAGCACCAGTGATCAAAACAGTCAAAGACTCCTTCTCGGATTTATTTGTAACTGATGACCTTCCAAAAGAAGCAGCAGCTCCTGGAGATACATAAAAAACACTCCATCTCTAGAGTTCGCACAATCTATCTATGTTGATCAAGAGACAAATACATTGCCGCACATAAGGTTGTAGACGCAGTCCTAAGAACCTAAATTTATGGTACAGTGCCGATTGGGCCCCTAGACTGGTTCACTCTGCGGTGGGGTGTGACACGAGCGGGATAAATTTGAATTTGAAATTGAAATGACAGTTATCGTTCGTTAAGCTGTTAAGCTGAGCTGTGCTGTCATAAAACGTGTACAACCAATTACAAAATGACACGTAGCTCTCACTTTAGATTAATAAATAGCAACCGATCACCATCATCAACAACTCTCTGTGGAGCCAGACATGGATGAGGTAACTGGAGAAGATGAAGTTAGTGGTACTGGGTCTGCAATCTCGACTGCAAAAGATGAAGTTTGTGATACTGTGTCTGAAATTAGTGTTGTGGGGTCGTTTTCTACTGCAAAAGATGAAGTTACTGGTATGGGCTCATTCTCAGAGATATCTGCTGCTGACAACGAAGGAGAAGTGACAGGTTGTGGGAAGAATGATGATAGAAATGTGAATTCGGGGCAAGAGAATATTGGTACATGGAGGAGAGGTATGGGTAGACGCTGGCGTCAACTCCATGGTGAGACGTCTGCTGCTGAGACAGGGCATGTGAACGATGTGAATTCATGGAGGGGCCGGGGTGGAGTCAGCTATGGAGTGCCGTGGCATACGCCAGATAGTTCGGGGCAGTCATTTTCTTCTCTGTCTCGCCGTCGCCGTGCCACCCGAGGCAAGTCGGACATGGATTGACAACATCATGAAGCCAGAGGATGTAGATGCAACCTGATATGCTGATACTTAGAGACGCGATTTTTCGAGAACTGGGATCGACTGCGGTGAACTGTTAGACTGAGACTTGTATGCTTTTTACTAGTAGTAGTTTTTTTGTTTGATTGTAAATGAGACAGAGAAAGAGACAAATGGCGTTCTGCGGAATAGAATCTTTTTGAGGTGATGAAATTTTATGTTTACGCGTGTTTTGTTTTTGAGGTGTTATGGGCTTTTGTTTCACGTCTTGCGTTCTGTTTGACGACGACGACCCAACACCACACCGGCGCTAAAAGTCGCACAGCCAAAAAAACTCGCTCCCCGTAGATCGGAAGCGACCCGCTCCGATCGTCAGTCCCCGATTCATCGATATTATCCGATTTTTTCCAGGTATGGATGGAAGACATCGATATTAGGGCTTTTACATCTGTTGAATTGATTGTGATGTTCAACGCCTCAATTAGGCGTTTGATGATCGACGGAGGAGAATCAGATTGGATCTCGGTCGATTTTCGTCTCTTTAATTGTAAGAATTACTGTATATTAATAAGGGTTTGGTTGTGGTTTTGGTCGGCTAAAATGAATTGGAAGCTTTGGTTTGGCAAACAGCGATTTCCTGAAAACATTGGTTGTGCGACTTTTAAGTGATGTTCTTGTTGGACTTCTAATCTGATTCCGTTCATGATCTTGAGAGAGATAATGCTATTTTCATTTGTGTTTTTTTTTCTCCGATCAGTTGTTGCTAATAGCAATAGCAGAAATTTTTTTCCTTCTCATCTTACACATCTTGGTTCTGGTGTCATTCATTTATGATTTAAGTGGTCTTCTTTTTGGACTTCTAATCTGATTCCGTTCATGATCATGATACAGGTGAATTCAACTCTTATCTTTGTTTAACCATTTCTTATTGTGAAACCAATGCACTGGTACTGTTTCCCTACAAAAGTCTTGAAAGTAGCACATTCTTGAATTTTTTGTTGTATCTCATGAATGCAGCTTATATGTTACGACCTTATCAATGCCCTGGGAAAAGATATGCCCATTTGGAAATCGTACTCGTCTGGTACGAGTAATCTGTAAGTGAAATGCAGCCCCTTCTTCCCCAAACGATCCTACTGCGAAGAAAGTTGCAGGCAAACTAGCTAGGTTGGTAGCTAAGAATGACAGGCAATTTCAGCATGTGACTCGCAAAAAGAATCCAGGAGATACTCCTTTCAAGTAAGTTAACATTGATACAGTTCAGACTATGCTCAAAGTTAATTTGCGGAATTTGTTGATTGTTTGTTGGTTATGCGTAAACATGTAGTTTGGTTTTAGGTGTATATTCCATATAAGCTGTTCATGATATGCGATGCATGATGCAAAACCCGTGTATGTGTATGTTTGCTGTTGATGCATGTGTATGTTACATGGAACTGGGAGGCACGTTGACTTACTGAATTGCTTCCTTTCAGATACATTTCGAGACAATATTAAACTGAAAGTCTTATCAGAATCTCTGGCCAACTCTGTTGTAAATGACGCATACAAACCCAATGGTATAGTAGATCGCTGCCAAAGATTTCAGCCAATAATAACTTCTTCGTTCTTAGATATACAATCTAAGAATGTTTATTTCAAACAGATCCCGGAAAGAGGAAGCACAGAAAGTTCATGAGACCAAAACAAATGAAGCCACTGAGAATGAGAAGGTTTTTCATTACTGTGAAATCATCCATTCATATCATGTATTTTTTACATATCTTTATCGTATGTATCAATTTGAATCCTGCCTGTTCAAGGAGCTGGCATCTGAAATCGAGGAACTTGAGAAACAGAGAGATAAACTTGAAGCAGAACTGAAGCAGGTTCCCCTTCAGATTTTTTAAGCATTATATCAATCATTTTATGTAGTGAGTAAGACTGGAATGTTCGGGTATAGTCAACTTTACTAGCGGTGTTATTTAACTGGGATGACTTGAACTAAGGACTAAATTAAAGAGTGAACTAATTATGTTCTCAAATCTTTTTATTGTTTTGTTTTTTTTAATTCAGAACACTTTGTAGAATTCCGGTTTAACAACTGACAGCAATTGAATACAGCAGCCATGTTTTGGAAGTGCAGTATTGTGTGAAGTTAGTTAATCAGAATCTGCAATGTTCATCTAATACATTGCAAATGAACATTTCATTGGCTGAGGCACAAGGGTGAATGCACAATACTGTTGAAGAAAAGGATCAGTTCTTTGAAGCTAATGCTCAAATTGTAGAACACTTGACATCAAATTTAGTCCCTTTCCTGTACTGTCTGTTTCATGCTAGCATATCTATTGCTTGCCCTGTTCACATTGGTGTGTTTTTTCACCTCATGATATCTGTCTCTGTACTCTTCTTCCCTAGGAAAAAGATCTTTCAAAATCAATTGCTTGCCTCATGCAAGGCTGAAGCTGATGTCATTGGTACATGGATTAATTTCTTGGAGGACATTTGGACTCTCCAAAATTCTTCTTATTCAACAACTAAAGAAAAACAAATCAAGTATAATTCACACACTCACAGAATTTCCGTTAATTATCATCAAGAATTCTGCACTTTTTGAGATGTTTTTCGTGATAATGTCTATTTTTTGGTATAGCTATGAACTGGAGAAGCATGAAGAGTATTTTTCTAACTTGGTCATTAAGCTGCTTTCTGACTACAAGGTTGTTTTTTGTTGGTAGATTCTGAACTTCATTTGCTCTGATCCAGTCATTTATATATGCCTATCATTCTCGTGATTTTTTTTTCTATTGCTGGAGACACTTGGGCCTTCTGTCCGGCGAATAGGGAAATATGTTGAGAACTTGAAGAATCTTAGTAAAGAGTAATGATAGACTTATGCATGTTTTGCGTTCTTATCCCAAGCAGTTCTTATAGTATGAATATGCAGGTCAGAGGCCCCTAGTGCGGATAAGGAGTTCTCGAAAGAATTAAATCTGAGAAGAAATTTAGAGGAAGAACATCTAGACTACGAAGCCAAGGTTTATTGAGTAAATTTCTTCAGAATTTTTTTGGGGGAAAGGATTCTGGCTGAGAAAAAACAGAGGAAATTTACAATAGCTTGTGCCAACTGCCGACCCTTTTGTAAGAATTAATTTCACAACCAGAAAGTCTTTCTAAATTTCCAGCACCTTGAATGAGTCTGCCACCACTTTCAGCTGGTTCCTAACTCTCCTCCATCTTCTTTCATTTGCTCCGACATTTAAGGTATAAAATCTCCCTGCCACAAGTCAGAAAACCACTTCAATTCCCTAGCACTCTACAACCGTTACACAATTCGACTCAAAGCGACATACCGTTTCCAATAGCCACAGTTACGAAAGAACTTCTCCCAAAGTTTCTTGAACTTAGTTCAAATTCCACAGTGTAATAGTTCCTCCCGTTAACATTTCGCTTCAACGATGAAACAAAGTTTAGTTGCAAGCTGCTAAGGTATAGCCAGAGCTATTCATGTTCGCACGATGCCTCCTTACCTCTTGCATATCCAAGATCGCAGCTTCTTGGTTTGGTGCAGCATATACATTATGTACCAGATCAAACATGACCTGTTATTTACGAACAGTCTTATTAGTTTCAGATTAATAATTCAGTTGTTGACAGAGACTTGGTAGGAAGCTCCATTTACAGTCACCTCATTAATTGGACCGAGGTCATGAACGTCAGTTTTCTCAGTCGGTACGAAGCTGAGTCTCAGATTTTGTAGCTGGAGATACCTATCTTTGAATGCAGAATCATGACCTCTAAAATCAAACTCCTGCACCAGTATAATATAATGCTGCATTCATATTGACGCCAATCAATGTTGAGCTAATAGGAAAAAAAAGAAAAAAATTGAAACTAAAGGTTACCCTCCAATCGGAAGGATATAGATACGAATATCCATCAGGCAGATCCACAAACTCCTTGTAGTTTACAGGAATCTCTGCCAACTCAAATAATTAATGATTTTGGAAACATAAAAACATGTAAAGGAAATTGAGCATACCATCGGCAAGTGATGACTTTGCTGGAAACAAGAATGCAGCCAGTGCGCCAGCTCCAAGGAGAAGTGGTCGCCTGCTGCAGTGACCTATTTTATTACACACTGTCAAATGCCAGAAGCAAATAAATATCTAAATGAAATAAATGAAATTTCTGATAGGCTTAAGCTTGCTTTCATGATCATCGGAAGTCACATTTCTCAAACATGTAATGGTGTTTGTGGGTGGTGCACCGCTAGCCGGAACTCTACTCAACTTGATCATAGGTGATGCCCAACTCAAGGATAAAGCCATTGTTTGATGTACGGTGCAGCAACTGAGCTGATTGTGGATAGAGTTTATGTGGCAAGACCAGACACAGATAGGCAGGCACCTGAGCACCTCTACTTCTATTAATTATTAACATTAAGCCCATGAAGTACAGGACGTTGTTTCCTTACACCCTTTCAGGCAATGACATTTTAGATGATGGTTGTCGGCTTGTCGCCATGATAATATTGGATTTTATCAGGAAAAAATCTAGAGGATTGATACAATATGTTAATCATGGTGTTTTTTCGGGTTGTTCGATATCGTTCTCTTGTAATAGATGCCGGATCACTTCCCCTGTATATCATACCAGTAGCATGGACCTCGAGCTCTTCTTTTCTGAGGTAAAGCAAGATTGCAGTACCCCAATTGGAATATGGATTACCATAGTGGTAAAAGAAGTGGAATCGATCACTGTTAATCTCCATCTTAATATGCGCATATGCTTGACACATACCATGTAAATCCGCTCCATAGAGGAGGTCTCAGAAGAACTGATCCAACTAAAAGAAAAGACCAGCCTTAGTTTTCCTGTTGCTAAGACTATTGGCCTGGCACATCTTAGAGTTACTAAATTTTTAAAGCTGCAATGGAGAAAATTCGACATTTGGCATGCCTGTGAAAATACTTATTATTTCAGGAACTATTGTCACTTCGCTACTATGAAAAAGATTATGAAGGGCTCCCATTTTCGACTTCCATGGAGGATATATTGGGTATGCTTTTTTTGATTTTAATTTTCAGAATTATCATTATTAAGTTTCAAGGTTCATTACTCTTGATACAATGTTTATTTATAAAAATCCTTGCCGGATCTTTTTTTTTTATAGTTATTATATCGAGTCTACTGGAATTCATATATAGTTTTGCCATTAATGGTGTTTGGAGTACACTTGTATTCATGTGTCATTTTAGTCATATGTTAAAAATGTTAGTGTGGTTTCTTTCATACTGTGGGTATAATCTCAAACTCGAATGTGGCATGGAGTCCAATTGTCCCAAGTCAGAAACTCCTGATGCTTGCTTTTTCTTTGCCGACAAGAGCTTGTTGTGGTAGACCATGATGTTAATGATATCATGTCTATAGATGAAAAATCTTCAAATAACACAACATGACTGGATGATATAGAACGAAAATTTATTTCTTTGAATGACGCTGGTGCTGACAAGGAAATCAGAAAGCAGTCTCACAAGCTAACAACAATCTTTTCCTATAGAAGCTTGATTTGTTGTTGAAAAAAATCCAGAGATCAATACACAAAAGACGTTGATCAGTGTATGAAATACATTACCGATGGTGAAAGTTACACGAGTTGTGTTAAACAACTCAGATGAAGAAAAACATAGGAAAGACGGAACTGCTTCGACTGTACCTAAACTTTAGGGAGAGAAACCCATCACCATACGCTGCGTGGTTAAATTTTTCTAAGGAAAATCTGTGTATTTGCTGTTCTTCCCCTGAGAGATTTCTATGTCTAGATAGATATGGTGAACTGGAAGCAAAGCCTATCAAGGGAACTGCGGAAGACGAACAGTTGTGGATACAGATTCAACATAGGTAATTCATACACTACAAATTTGCACCTTGGTAAAGTGCTCTGTACATTTGAACATTATGGGTACGAGGAAATGTTATTGAAAGACCGAGCCCCGGCTAATGTAGTTTTAGATTGCCTAAACACAAATTGATTTGCCTACCCAGTCACGAAGAAAATATCATACTTCCTACAGCGTACATTCAACAGATTATTTTACACAAAACAACAGAGCTTGCAATCAGAGCCGGAGAAGGAAAATTCCGGTCTGAGTGGCAACAGGTAATTTGCTCGAACAAAAGCAACGAAGAGAAACTCTTTCAGCTGCTCTAGCTGTACTGTAACTTTCTGTGTCTTACCCCTCCAAAAAGAAGGTTATCCATAATCCATATACATTCGAAAATGAAGTTTCGTGAGGTTTTTGGAAATCCGTTATTGTTAATGTCAACTGTCACCCTTGTATATAGTTGGGATTCTTATCTTTCTTTACTAATCGGAACTCATTTTCCAGATGCCATGTTCCTGGTCTTGAAAAGACATACAAGAAGAAAAACAACATCTGGAAGCCATATACTCGTTGCTAGAATGATAAGCAAGCTCGGGCCATGCTATTTGAAGCTGAATATGGAATCTACCGCGCATTATATTTTTGGACCAATCTATTTGCTTTGTGGAATCCCTCAATGCGGGAGCTGAAGAATTTACCTCCAAGGCCTTTTCATCCATATGTTAAAGCAGAAACTCCCAAGCTAGCACCACCTTAAAATCTCACCAGATTTGGACGTGCCCTGCAAGAGCACGGGAATGAGGAATTCTTCGACAACGAATTATACAGGTAACCCTATCGTTGAAATCATGTTCCCTCTAGCCTTTTGGCCTTCCAAGTCTCGAACTTTCCAGTAACCCACAGCTCGCTCAGAGAAGCAAACGACATTGATCGAAGCGGATCTTTGGCTCGGAACATTTTACAGTTTAAAACTTCCAAGCAAAAAGAGTGAGAATACTAAAAAGAAATCAAACTTAATTATAGTACTATGCATGAAATTGAAAGTTCCACACGCAGAGCGGAGCCCGCCGCCAACCCCACATCGACCGTCCATCACCACCATCCTCCTAACTAATCCTCCGACACGCAATTTATGCATAATACCCATCAACTTGTTTTATTTATTTATTTATTTTCTGAATCATCTTGTTCTCATTTCCATTACTGTTTTTTTTTTTTGACAACACATCTCTCCAAGAATAATCGCATTTAGTTTTCGCTAATTTCCTTAATTTAGCGACTCACTCTTTTCCAAAACCTGTAATCATTTTCCACCCTTATTATTCACAGCTGGCCTTGTCTTGTCTTGTCTTGGTGGAGAGATTTCAATTTAGGGTTTCGCTGCCCCCTTGAAACCCTAATTGTTTTCTCTACATGTATTTCTTCAAAAAAAGGTATCACTTTCTTATTGTTTTCAGCATCAGATTTTCTGGGTGTCATTCTTTTCTTGTGTTTTTTGTGCTGCTCGGGGTTTAAATTAGTATTATTTTCTAAAAGGATACATGGATTTCCATGTGCAATGATTCAATACAGCTGTTTGATTTTAGGGAGACCGAAGCACTGGGTTTTTTTCTTGTATATAAATAAGGTTTGATTTGCCACTGAAAATTATTGAAATTTATTTCGGCAAGATGTTGGATACACAGAAATAAGACTCTTTTTTCTAGCTGGAGTTTGGACTCAATTTCAGAGCATGTCCTTCTCAGTTTTGAGTTCATACACGCTTTAGGACGTTTAAATCATTGTATTTGCTTCCAGTTTGCTGTATATTATGTTAATTACTTGAAAATGGGTACTTTTGTTGAGCTTAATGTTTGCTTTGATTCGCAAAATAACGTGCCATCGAACAGTCTGAGTCGACAGTGTTTCGTGTTTTCTGATGCATAATATATTGCAGGTACATTTGAAATTGGGTAGTTGCTGAAGCAATCTAATGAAAATGGACTGCAAAAACCAACAACCGCCAAGTGTTATAGAGGCGCTTATGGGATTAGATGCTCGGCCAGTTCAGAAGAGACAGCGGCAAAGAGTGCTCTCCGAGAATTATATGCAGAAAGCATCATCATTACATTTATCTCATAAGAGTTTACGGAGTCAAACATGTGCGTCCGCAACCGCAATGCAGCTGGATGTTACTGTTTTAGCCCCAACCGTGAGCTTTGTGGATCAGTTTTGTAATGTTGACTATCAGATTTGTCAGTCTAAGTTAACCAGCGGTCTCCGGGGTTCACAAGATATTTCATTGCATCCTCATAATTCAGGAGAAATTAAACCGCAGAACTGTCCTAAATTTGAAAATAGACTGGAGACAAAATTAAGTCTGGATGCAATGAAGTCGCAGCACAAGCGTAAGCATATTCCTTTCAAACCATCCGGAGGGCGCTTTTCCGTTATGAAAGTTAAAAGAGCAGTGCAGGATTTTACATCAGAAACTGTAAATACTAAACTTGATACTTCAAAGATCTCAGAATCTTCGGTAAATTTTCATCCGGACAACAGGATCAGGAAGGTTGAAAATTTATGTATTGCGGCTCCCGCAAAAATAAATTGGATCATGGCTCACAGTCACAGATCATTGATTTGGCCTAGAGCTCACTGGGACACCAACTGGTATTTGATAAGTGAAGAGGCTAATAAGACTACAACATCCGACCCAAGGCTGCATAGTACTGAATGCAATGGCTCGTCATTACCTTGCAACTCAGAGCCCCTTTCTACAAACCTCGAGTCGTCTCCTAATGTGATGTCGAAAAATGATAGCAGGAAAGTGAGCCTTTTTAATAAATCCAAGACTAGCAGGAGCGAGCAGAATGTATCTGATGGAGGCAATGGGGTTTATAAGATGTTATATGAGCCTAGTTCCTGCTTAGATTTCAGTAGGTTGCGGGGTTGTGAGATAGGTTTGGCTAATGAAGCACTAGCAACTCAAGATGATCACACCTATGGTTTTGGTGAAACCCAAATAGGGCACCTCATTTGTGATGCTGAAGATATTTTCCAGGTAAAATATATTTGAAATGATAAATATGTTTTTTTGGATGTGTCAATGGCTTTAATAAACCATATGCAGTCACAACAGATGATCGTAACATTTATTTCTTTAAGTATACTTTGCGGTTGTGGTTTCTGCTTAACGCTATCACTTTGTCACAGGATGCATCCCAATCGTTATCAGATTTGGCCTCATGCCCGACCCCTGAACCTCTATCCCCTACGAGCTCGGAATCTGAGGAAGTTTCACGTTGCAGCCCCATCTCGGTTTTGGAATCAATCTCGAAAGGGGGAATACCATCAACCATGGACTGCTTCATGAATGGCAGTACTGACTTGTATGGTGAGTTTTAAGAAACGAAGTTTGGCTCATTTAGTCATTTATTTGTTTCCCCATTCTGGTTGTACCACATCTGCCTTTTGTAACAACCTAATGGAACATGCAGAAGTATACTCTGAAGGACTGGGAATGACTGTATCAAGTGATGAAGATAGCCGAGAAGAGTCAACCGACGCCATTGAGGTTGAGGATACTGCAGAACTGTCTGATAGGTCGTATTTAGTTAGTGTGCTGGGTGAGGCTTGTGGCTTTGGTGCTCTGAACTATAGTAAATGGCATTCTTTCGAAAACCCCATCACCCCTCTGGTATTTCAAATTCTGGAGGAAAGATATGCAAGGCATGGATCTTGGCCAAGATCAGAAAGAAAGCTTTTGTTCGACCGTATTAATCTGGGGCTTACAGACACTGCAAAGTCTTGTTTCAGCATTCGACAGATATCATCGCCACTTAGACAAAGGTTTTTCCCATGTTGGACGAGAAAAGAAGTTGAAGAAAACTTGTGGAGGCTGCTTATCACCCAGGACAAAGAGGCCACCAAAACTATTGACACTAAACCCTTCAAAGGAAAAAAGACAACTCCCAAGAAAGTCAAGAAATCAAATGACATTACCTGCAATGGCATCAAAGTCTCCGAAGGTGATTCCAGTTTTCTCGAACTCGAAGATTACATGGATGAGATAATTATAGACATCGAAAGGTCATTGCTAGACGATTTATTGTCCGAGTGTTTGTCACTGCAGTAAGCTTTCAAAGGAATTACATGTTTAGAAATCACAGGTTTGTATTATTAGTACATATAAACATGAAACTCGCACATTTTTGTAGTGTATACTTGTCAGGTGAGCGCTAGTGCTTGTATGTGTGTTATAGCTTTACAGTGTGTCCTTCAAGGAAACTGTTTGGCTTGTATACTTATCGATGTACATATTGAAACAATTCTTTGTAGTGTTCAATGAAAGATGGTTTGTCAGTTAAATATTTTTCCGAAATGTTCCCCTGTTGTAAATCTGGCTTCATAACATTCTTATACATCATATGAGTAGTCTTACAAATGGATCGACTTATTGTCGTTGGATTGTTTTTGCTCATTCTCCAACCTTGAATTACCATACAAAGCCTTGTCATCCAACCAAGCAATTATATCCCGAAACACAATGTCAATATTCTCCGTCGTCTCTCCATAGATCAAAGAATGCCACATTCCTGGATAAGTCTTCAACACTTTATCCTCACTTGAAGCTGATTCAAACAACAACTTACTGACAGAGATGTCAGTAACTATATCATCTTCACCGTGCACAACCAAGAACGGCAATGATACGTCACCGAGTCGTTGCTCGATTTCTAAACTGACTCTCAAGAGCTCAGAAGCAGTCTTTAGCCTCGGCCGACCTTTGTAGCAAAATGGGTTTTCTCTGATCTCATTTCTAATGGCTGGCTCCCTGAATGCAGCATCGATGATATCTTGTGTAGGGACTATTCTCCATGTTGGTATGATCCTTGTCAGCTGGTTTAGGACACTGATTACCACTTGATTTGGTCTCATTTCATCTGCTATCTGCAAATTATTAATTTTTTTTAAATATAAATCTTTGTCAACATGGCAACTAAATAATAAAGAATTCATTTTTTTTTTATAAAAGGAAAATCATTTGGTGTACTGATGTCATTATTAATAATATTTATAGTAAATAATTCACCAGCTAAATAAAAAAAATGATCCACATCAACTTTTTGTCAAACAAAATTAAAATGTCAAATGCTAAAATCCAATAATGATGAAGTAGTTAAGCAACCCGGCCATCCAATCATCAACTAATACGTTCTAATTATTGTACTAATCAAATTTGAAAATAATAAATTAATCTTGAAGAGTGGGCAAGTAAATTGTAAAACAAAGAAACCTTGCACATAGGAGCAGACAAAACGGCGCCGTCCCAAAAGTGAGGATTGTTTCTATGAAGAAGCAGAGCAACGGCTCCTCCCATGGATTCTCCCATCACGAATCTCAGCTTCTTCTTGTTCTCTTTTCTCTCTTTTAACCAAAAAAAAGAAAGACACATTTAGTATAAAAAAAAATCGACCCCGCCTGGTGGAATATATTGTTGTTTTGATTGTATATAACAAAAATAGTAAAGTAAAGAAAGGCCGGACGGACCGGCAATATTGATGAAATGATCAGTGCAGTCCGCAACAACATCGTCAAAGGAGTTGACATAGCCTTGAAGGCCGAATGACTTGCCGTGTCCTTCGTAATCCATCCCATGTACTTCAAATCCAGCTTTTGCTAGTCTCGTCCCGGTCACTGTTTGCAGTTACATACTTATTGATATTAATATATTATGATCGTTATCGGACATGTTACTTCAAGTTTTGGTTATTGAAGGTTCAAGTAGTTATCATTATCAGTACCTCTCATGGAGACGCTGGATTCCATTGCGTAACCGTGGCAGAGGAACACAAGAGCTTTCGGGTTCTGGTCGTTTGATGGTAACCATCTGCAGGTGAACATCTTCATGCCTCTCGAGTTTAACACAAACTCCTCCTCGTACGCAACGTTAGTATTCTCCGATCCCTTAAAAAGAATTCAAAACATCAAAATTAGATGGATCAAGACCGGACTTAGCAATACTTAAGAACATTGTAATGCCTGCTAGACTAGTCTTTCGTGATGAACTCGACCCTAAGGCCTGAAGATTACAAGTTGCAATGATATTTCATGACGGACACTTAGCGAAAAAGAAGTGAGCATACCATAGTGTAAGATAAGATGTAGATGTATTTGGTTGAGTTGAAATGCTTGTTGGATGGAAGGATGATGATTTTGTGATTGTCATTGCGGGAATGGTTTGTACTTATAGGGGGTCGAATGGGTCCCAACTACCTTTTTTTTTTTTGTTTGAATCGTTATGTCTTTGTTTGTTCCTCTTGTCATTTTTGGACTAATGTATCGAGCTTTTAATGTCATGATCTGACCTTCCAGACATGAAATTCAACATCGCCCATCTGATCAAAATGTAAACTACAATGTAATTTTAACAAATGGAATGAAACAAAAACAGCTTTAATTAATAATAGTAAGAGTAAATTCATGTAGTTGTTTGTCGGTGAAAAAAGAAAAGAGTCGATAAAGTAACAAAAATGGAACGTCCAAACTATCACAAATGACAATAAGAGGGCGAACCAAAGAAGATGTAATCAAGTTCTTCATTTTTGGTATTAGGAAAGTATGAAAGATTTGAAATTGGTATTAGAAAGTATGAAAGATAAGTCGGGTACATAAACATAAAAAACCCAGTTACAACAGCCATTGGGATTGATATCGGACCAGTGATCCGTGACATATTATAGATTGTTTTATGTAGGATATGGTCAACAGCAACATTTTCCTAAATGGTTGCTCTCGAATAATAAATTCTAACACAACATATTTATGACACGAGACTCGGTTTGGAGGCTTGAGTTGAGGGTCAGTCAAATGAGGCTACCCATTAAAATCAGTCGGAATCCTCTCTATATTTGCGATGAGAGGGCTTAGGGGTTTGTTCTACTAATCAGTCAGAGAATTACAATTTTATTAATAACTCAACCAATGTAGTACTCCGTTGGTTTCATAATATACAGGCCCTTGTTCTATTTTGAAATGTTTTAACATACATGTCTACTTACTAATTAAAGAAATAATTTTAAAAATGTTTACTATATTATTCTTATGTATAATGAATGACATAAATATATTTAATGTTTGTCATTTACATGTAGTGATAAGTTTGAAGGGTAAAATTGTATAAGTAATAAGTTTCTTAATAAGCATTGAAAAATGAATAGAGATTTATAATATGAAACGGAGTGAGTATTGCTTATGTTCAATTTATGATCGCAAAATTCTGGATATTGTATAGAACTGCGTCATTTTAAAAATTATAATCAATGTGTTTTTTTTTCTCTCTCGATGCAATGATTAAAGGTTGACGGCCAGAAAAGTACCTATTTTTTTCCGTCATTCCTTTATCAGAAAAATTGAAAATATTATTTAAAAAATTGGAAACTTTAAAAAATAAGTGTATATTCAAGATTAAATTTCAATCTTTGGAATGTGTCTTTGCAATGAAATTGGCTGTTGATAAGACTTTACGTGCAAATTTGGTGTATTTTTATACTCTTAATCCTAAATTTACATATCGTCTTTGATGTATTTACAATCTTTTTTGTAAACTTTTAGAAATATTTTTGACTTTTATTTAAAATTGTATGTTTTAGTGTTTATTATTAAAATATGTGAGTTTTTAAGTATTTGAGTTTTTTTTTTACCAAAAAAAGTGGGATTTGTACAACACTGCGGTTTTTATGATTTTAGGTATTTTTCTAATTTGTTAAATTCGAAACCTGCCGGAATCTGGCCGAAAATGACCTGGGAAATATGATGTGTAACACGAGTTGTGTCTTGTTAAATGATAAAATAACATGTAATGGCATTTAGTCAAAACGATGGAAGCAGTGCATCAACTTGGAAAGAAAAGCCTGATTATCCACAATTATCCAATAAACTTTAATCCATCTCGAGTTGATAATTTTCTTTGGACCTATCCAGCCATAGTCAATCTCATTGCATCATATCGTGTGACTTTGTAGTCTAGTGGAGTAGGAACCGTCGCCCCTCGACTTTCCGCTGTATATTCTTAACATGCCTATTCGAAACCTGCAAAGTTCATATGATAAAGCCGATTTTCATTTTTTTAAGAAAAAAAAAAACTAAACATGACTTGAGAATATTTTGGTAAATGTTGTTCTTTTACTTTCGTTGTAAATATGCACACTCTTGTTTATTTATTTCTTTTATTGTATTAGTCATGATTATCGATTTAGGATCGATGGTCGCTTTTTCATTTCCTGTATTCCGAGTGATAGTCTCGTGCTGTATACTCTAATGTGTACATTGACTCCCTATTTGAGAAATTGTAATAAAAAAAAAATTGGCGTCACGATCAAAATTTTCTTATTTTATGCCAATTATTTTCCGGTTGAATTTTTATGTATTCCAAACTCGTTAAAGTGAAAGTTGCATTCGATTACCGCAATCAATAGTTAACAACCGGAAAATTTTGGTACTAGATAATTTTTATAGTAATAAAAATAATATTAGGCTTGGTTGATTCATTTCACTTATGTTAATTAAACTAGTTGCCCATTGCAGCTGACTATGTATATTATATAAGATTTTTTTAAAAATAATCACTCGTATAATACACAATTTTACATAAAATCATCCATATAACAATTTCTTGCAATGTCACACTCCTATATTTTTTTTCGATCTTAATGTCACACCGTATATCAAATTCCGGTGAAACTCCGATTAAATTTTAATTATTTATTAAATTAACATTATTTATTAGTTAAATTAAAACTAACTACAATTAATCATTAATTAAACGAAAAATTAATTAAAAAGAGGAGAAGCAGAATGGTACTTGGCGATGGAAAGCAGGCGTTTCTCAGTAGCGATGATGTGGTCGGCGGAGGAGGGAATCAAGCGGAGAAAAGAAAGTCACCAAGCGGTAGAGGAGAATGTCGGAGTAATCTCTTCGGCCATTTTACCAAGCAAGGTTGAACCTCCTAGTCTTATTCATAAAATAAAAGTCGGGTGGAGGGGAGGGAGGAGGAGGCAGAGAAGTCTCCGTCGCGGCCAAGGAACTTTGAGAGTGAAGAGATCGTCGCTGGCGCTAGATGTTGGGGTTGCGATGGCGGAGTGGAGGGAGGAGGATTTGTTTTTTAATTACTGATTAATTATAATTAGTATTGAGTTAAATAACAAAATAATATTAATTTAATAATTACTCTAAATTTAGCCAGAATCTGATCAAGGTGTAAAATATACGGTGTGACATTGCAAGAAATTTTAATATTAGTTTTTCGGTAATCTATATATATAATAGAATATGGAAGGTTGGGTGGTCGACTGTCGAGCCATCAATTCTAAATAATTTTAAAAATGTCACTCAAATATAACTTGTCCAATTTACCCTTGTCCATGATCCCGTTTAAATTTACACAGATCATACGGATCCATTTAAATTTATACAAACCACACGGGTGCAGCCTGACCCATTAAAAATAAAAAATTAACCACAAGCGTCTGTTCTCCGCATTTCCGTCGGGACGACGGGTGAACCGCTAGTATAATATATTATATGAGTGATTTTCCGAAATTAACAACACGTTGTTGATCTATTCTTATAAAAGAATAGGAAAAAAGATGTAAAACCAAATATAAAATGACAAAATTATCCTTCATTAAACAAATAAAATGATTATACTATCCATTATCTATTAAACTTCCTAAGTCCATACTTGAAGTCCCAAACTTCAAATATCATAAAATAATACGAAAAAAATAAAAATAAAAGTAATCAAGTAGAGATACAGAAAAAATATAAGAAAAAATTGTATAAAATAAAACGTAATTTTTTTTAAAAATAAACATTAAAATAAAAAATTATGCAGAAAACATTTAGCACTTGGGAGAATCAGATGAAAATATAGAAAAAATTCCCGTCGGAACGTAGTATACATATAAATGTATAGTCTCTTTAAATAATGTTCTCGAGTGTGTGAACGTGAGACAATTAGTCACCCACAATTGTCGTACAAAAAAATATTACTCCATACGTTTCATAATATAGTTCACATTTGAGTTTTTTTTCCGATACATACACATTTGAGTTTTTTTTCCCGATACATACACATTTGAGTTTGAACACGAGATTTAAAGAAAGAATGTTATGTTAGACAATAGTAGGATAAGGAATGATTATGAGATTATATAGATTGGAGAGAAATATAAATATGAGAGTAAATTATTTTATTTATGAAAAAATATTATATTTTGAGACGACTAAAAAGGAAATAGAGTCTACAATGTGGGCCGAGGGGAATATTAACTTATGATGTCATCATACTCCCTCTCTCCTCTTTTGTTCTTCCTACTTTCCTATTCGGATGTTCCCTAAAATTCTTCCTATTTCCTTTTAAGACAATTAATTCACTCTCACAATACACTCTCTTTCCTACTTTATTTTTCTCTTATTTACTTTTATTTTATTCTTATTTTCACACTCTCATTATTCCTTAATTACCGTACCATCAACCCAAATAGGAAGATCATTTCACATCCGAGGAGTAGTTATTTGGTAGTACGGCGAAGAACTATGTTCAGTGTCTGGTAAGTAGTGTTTGATTAAATAATGTTACGCACCAGGCAAGGACCCTCGTTATGCGGCACACATTTTCAGTAGTTGCATTTTTAATCATCAAAACCGGCAACAAAGGAAGAGATGAAGATGGTTGGGATGGGGGACCATTCAAGTGGATTGAAGATTTTAATGTCTGGGATGAGTTTGATTATTGAGCTACAAATGGGTCCTCACTTTCAAAGCTCAATTTCACTGTTTGATGTTTTAATTACCCTCCTTTCTTTTCTTTCTGTTTTTATTTTTAGTATTTTAGTATTTTTTCTATTTTTTTTTCGGACAGTTATCTTTTCTATTTTATTTCTCACATAACACTCTCTTTCATATTTTATTCTCTACTCGCTTACCTTTATTTCATTATTACTTAAAAAATATATCACAACTCAAACAAGAAGAATAAATCAGGACGGAAGGAGAATTTCAGATTTTAGCACTTGCTTTGGTTACATATAAAACACGAATTTACAAAAAAAAAAAAAAAAACAGCAAATCCTGTCAACAACATTTGCAGTTTTACACTATACAACAGGGAATGCCATACTAATGGTCACTTACTCACTTCCGCTTTTTATCATCTGCCTCTCTTTCCAGTACTACAGGAGCAGCCGGTATGCTAAACCATAACCACCACTCCCTGACTCTCCTCATCAGCTTCTCAATAATTTCTTTCCGCGCAGGTGAGAGTACCTCATGGATACCTCTAAAAATAGCACCAGGACGATGTACTACATGGGAGCAAATGCAAGAAAAACACGGCTATGATGACTAGCACAACGGCAAACTTGTCATTGTTAGAAAAAATTTCAACAATAAACAGAATTCGTACAGAATAAAATTACATGTGATATTCTATCGTGTGATAGAAGTTAACTCCACGTGCACTTATAGGTCTACCTACAGGTCGTGTTGCAGCGGAATGTAAAACTCAGTTTTATGCAACACGATGTTTTGTT
>JAWWMW010001410.1:66430-77215 GCA_035048345.1 Echeveria elegans
AGCCCATTACCATAACCAATCCCTAATCCCTCATTTTGGCCATCATCCAAGTCACGCCCATTTCCATGGCCATTGGGGTCTTCTGCGTTTTCATTCAGCACAATCTGCAAATCAGCTTCACTATCATCACTATCCCAATTGTCAGTTCCACCTTCATCCCTCCCTACATCACCATCACCATTCACCACCATCACCAACTCCAGTAGACAATCCAGGAATAACAAGCCCCAATCCGATATAAACATTCTCATCATCCTGAGCTTCTTCCTCTAAATCAAATCTAAAATTCTCCTCATCAAAATACCCACCGGATCCAACTTTGGCATCGGCCCTGGAACGGGGCGGTCGGATTTAAGGGAATCGGATGACTTGTGGAGCTGTTTTTTAGAAAACTTAAAAAAAATTTAAAAAAATTAGACCAAAGAGGTGATAAAATAATTTATTGGATTAAAATTTTTTTAATGAATTAAATGAATTTAACACAATCTGTTTTGATTATTTAATTTAGTTATATATATTAAATGAATTGAATTAATAATTAATTTAAAATCTATTAATAATATAACTAATTAACTCATTTTGATACAGATTCGCCCCTGACTGTCTGGTGCCTTCATCATAATATAACTGAAATTTTTTACATTAAATAAGCCGAATAAATTCTCAAAAAAAAAAAAAATCATTTTCCAAAATTTATTATATACCACTAAATTCGAAAGCCGAAGTCTCCGCTCCGGTCAGGTCCAAGCTGACCCAACTTCAACTCAACTCCCTCGTCAAAAAGCTCTACTCCAACTCGCAAATCAAAAATCCCCAAATCCGTCACTTCCATTTCTGTATAAAATACACTCAACCACAAACCCTAAAATCTCAACAAACGCCTCCAAACTTCTCCGGCAAGCCATTCGTCCATCCCTCTCCATGTAAAAATTCGCCTTCTGCGGTTTGATTCGTGACAAAATGAGTGAATACAACAACAGCGTCGGTGGTGTTGGATTTCCGTTTCCTTTTCCGTCTGCTTCGAATTTGAATTTCTGTGGAATCAGTCTTTCAAATACTGTCCATTCTGAGATTGCGCCGTGTTTGCCGCTTCCTTCGTTGCCGGTGTTTTGTGGAGCGGATGATCGCGAGCTACGACTTTTTGAAGATGAGCATAGGTCGTTGAATTTGAATCGAAGGGATATACTTTCTCAGGCTAGCACGATTGCTGATATGCTTTGCAGTACTGATGTTTCTTACTTGTAAGTCCGCTTCTTATTTCTTCCTGTTTTGTGTATTGTATATATTCTGTGTAGCTAGGGTTTGTGTGGCTGTTAAGCTTGTGAGTTTGAACGGGCATAGTTTGAAGTTTGAACTACTTGGAGTCAGGGGCGAAATCAGGATTTTACTTTGAGCCAAAGCTTCTAGGAAAAAATTATAGAAGATTTTTCTAGTGTTTGACATCATACTATACTATATCAATGCTTTTTTTTATTTCTTTTGAATTTATGCTGAAAATATTTAAAACACATTATACATTTTGATGGTAGCACAAGTAAAGTGCTATCTTTCTTAACAATTAAGGTTTGCTTATTAAGATTTTACGAGTTCTCAAAACAAAAGTAAGATGTTTATAAACTATGATTTTTTCATTTTATTAACTTTAAATAAATTGTTATAATGTTATCAAACAAATTAATGTAATACTTTTAGAAATATTTTCTTGGAAAACAATAATAGTTATGATGCAATATTTTATTTTTTGAAACATACGTGAACTATATTTTAAAAAATTCATAGCCTACTTAATGTTTTTTTGCCCAAAACCAACCCAGGCTGTAGCCTGCCATCTTTATATGTTGGGTTCGCCCCTGCTTGGAGTTGATTTCTCATGGGTTTTGGAGTGTTTTATATCTTGACTGCCTAATGTGGCTCCAGCAATATATGTGGAGATTACTCTAAGCTCATGTGTCATCTGTAAGAGTGAAAAATGTTTTGAAGACATGTTGACTCGCTGCACTGTAATATGACTATACTTTGGTACAAAGTAGATTATATTTGATATTTATGAGAATAAGAATGTCGTCATCTATTTTCATCCTTTTTCGTGACAGTTGGACCTAAATGATCAAGGTAACATATTTTTACAAACGCCAGTTGTTTTTTAGGGTTTACTCAACTTAGATAACTTCTAGAAGGACAGCAAGTGGATCTGTATGGTTACAATATTATTTTTGATTCTCGTTATTATAACGGTCCACTGATTGTTTTACCCTTATTCAGTAAAGGAAATGGATTTTAAATTTCCTATCTCATATTCTTTGTTACAACTAAATGGTCGTTTTAGTAATTTCAAGGAATCTCTTCACTGCCCTCGATAATCTCACAAACACTATAAAGAGCACTGTTTTTGCTCTTGAATTATTAAATAGGTCGATCGTATAGATTCAAAAGGAAAATCCACGAAGCTATAGTAAATGGAACAATTACTTTATGTAGGGTTTCTTAACACTGGCTATACAAGTATACATAGATTATGAATCATGATTGTCTACAAATGAAACTGTGGATACGGGATCATGGGTATGCATTATACTTCATTTGTGAGAACAAACTTGGATCTTCCATCATGACTTAGGACCACCTTGCAATTGTGTTCCACAACTCTTTATATGGTTGACAACTGGGTATTTCCATTTATGCCAATGTCTGTGAACTCATATTGTTGAATTTGACATAGAACTGATTAAATGTCTACAATATACGCTCGCTTAGTGGTCAGTATATAATCATCCTATATGTTAGTATGGGTACCATGTAAATTTCAAGGTGAGTAAATCATATAACATTCCTGGGAGTAATGAATTTGTTTTCCAGAAAAGTGATTAGTTGGCATCATGTACAAAACAATCCCAACACACCAATGAAGGAGTTTAAAAATGTTAGTTATTTGGTTTTTCAGTTTCTAGATTACCAGGAACCTCTTTCTCGGCAAATAAACTGCCTCAGTGTCAAATCATAAGCTTGCTTTCTAATCTACTATAATAATAGAATACAATCCTCAACACACAAACACCAACGAAAAAAATTCGTCGCTAAAGTCCTGATTTTCGTCGCTATAGGATAATAATACAAAATAAGGATAAAGACAAAACAAAACTTCATTTGACAAAAATACACCCCTCCCCATACTTTTATTTACACCACATGCCATCCCCACGTATTTGTTTCTATTACTTCGTATTTGGCCGTATTTGTTTGTATATGACTTTATTTAAATGTATGTGATCGTATATTTAACTGTATTGGACCGAATATTTGACCAATTTTTTTACGTATAGATTTCTCATTCGGGATGACAGGTTGTCACTAAATTAAAAATAATATAATGGAACTATATTAAAAAAAATTAAAAAAATGTGTAGCATTCAAAAATTTCAATTACAAGAATAAAATTATAGAGAGAAACGTTTGAAACATGGAGAAAATTTCCATCGGAACGACGTGTTTGACATTTGTTGTTGAAGATTTAGAGGAACTGATTCACAGCGGGAAGAAATGACAGTTGTGGAAACACGTATGGAGATACCGATAGTTCAAACTCTCCTTATTAAAAAAAAACAAATTTTTTACATGGAACATGTTTGCAGTTTGACGTTTATTTGTTGTTAATTTGTTTCGCACGAAGAACAGTAAAGAAAGAGACCGTAATTGTAGTATTACCCATGAAAATGAAAGATCCACGTGTAGAGCAGTTTGGATCATAAAAACTCCAGTGAAATGTGACACTTTACAGTTTCAAACTTGCAAGAATGAAAGGGTGAGAGTAGTAAAGAAAGAAGAAACCATAATCATACTTACTATGCATGAAAATGAAAGCTCCAGAGGCAGAGCAGAGCCCGCCGCCAGCCCCACATCGACCGTCCATCACCACCATCTTCCTAATCCTAACCAATCCTCCGACACGCAATTTATTCATTATACCCACCAACTTGTTTTTTTTTGTTTTTTTTTGACAGCATATCTCTGCAAAAATAATCGCATTTTGTTTTCACCAATTTGCTTAATTTAGCAGCTCCCTCCCTCCTTTCCAAAACCTGTAATCATTTTCCACCCACTTTTCCTGATTATTATTCACAGCTGGCTTTGTCTTGGTGGAGAGATTTCAATTAAGGGTTTTGCTGCCCCATTGAAACCCTAATTGATTTCTCTCCTTGTTTTTCTTCGAAAAAAAAGGTACCACTTTCTTATTATTTTCAGCATCAGATTTTTCTGGGTTTCATTCTTTTCATGTGTTTTTTGTGCAGCTTGGGTTGTATAGGATTCGCTAATAAATTAGTATTTTCTTAGAAGATTCATAGATTTCCATGTGCAATGATTCAATACAGTTGTCTGATTTTAGTGAGTTTCAACGCGTTGGGTTTTTTTGTTATATAACTACTGTTGAAATTTATTTCGGCAAGATGAAATATGACTCTTTTTTCTAGCTGGATTTTGGACTCAAAAGTTTTAGTTTCAGAGCATGATGCTGGTCATCTCAGTTTTGAGTTTCTACTCGCTTTAGGACGAGAGAGCTCATTAATTTATGGTATATTTGTATTTGCTTCCAGTTTGCTGTATATTCAGTTATTTACTTGAAAAATGGGGACCTTCGTTGAGCTTGATATCTGCTTTGATTCGCACAAGAGCATGCCACAGAACAGTGTTTCGTGCTTTCTGATGGATAATATACTGCAACTGCAGGTACATTTGAAATTGAGTATTTTCTGAAGCCATCAAATGGAAATGGACTGCCAAAACAAACCACCACCAAGTATTATAGAGATGTTAATGGGATTAAATACTCAGCCAGTTCAGAAGAGACACCGGTTAAAAGTGCTGTCAGATAATTATCTACAGAAAACATCATCATTACGTTTTTCACGTAAGAGTTTGCTCAGGCTCAGCCAAACATGTTCATCCGCAACCGCAATGCAGGTGGATGTTACTGATTTAGTACCGACTGTGGGATTTGTGGATCAGATTTGTAACGCTGATTATCAAATTTGTCGGTCAGATTCTATGTGCCGTAGCAGTCGTCGGGATTCACAAGATACTTCATTGCATCCACGTCAGTCAAAAGTAATGAAACTGCAGAACCCTCCCACATTTGAGAATAACCCGGAGATAAAGATAAGTCGGGCAGCAAAGAAGTCCCAACAGAAGCATAAGCATATTCCTTTTAAACCATCCAAAGGGCGCTTTTCCTTTAAGAAATATAAAGAGCCAGAACAGGCTTTTATGTCAGAGATTGTTAATAACAATCTTGAAGCTCCAAAGATCTCAGAATCTCCGGCAAGTTCTCTTCCCGCCAGCATGATCTGGAAGGATGAAAATTATTGTAGTCCGGTTCCTTCAGAAGGAAATTGGATCATGACTCGTAGAGCATTGATTCGACCCCGAGCTCACTGGGACACCAATTGGTATTTGATAAGTGAAGAGTCGGATAGGACTACGACATCCAACCCAAAGCTGCATATTACTGAATGCAATGGCTCGTTAATACCTTGCAACTCGGAGCCTCTTTCTACAAACCAGGGTTCTTCTCCTGGTTTGATGTCGGATAATGGAAGTGTGCAAGCGAGCCCTGCTAATAAATCCAAAATTAGAAGATGCTATCAGAATGTATCTGATGGAAGCGATGGGGTTTATGAGTCGTTACTTGAGCCTAGTTCCTCCTTAGATTTCAGTAGGCTGAAGGATTGTGAGATAGGTTTGGCTAGTCAAACTCTAGCAACTCAAAATGATCACACTTATGGTTCCTGTGCGAAACAAATAGGACTCCTCAGATGTGATGCTGATGATACTTGCCAGGTAAAATATCTTAGAAATGATAAATATGATTTTTTAGATGTGTCAATGACTTTCGTCAACATATTGCAGTCAAACTATATGATCTTAGCATTCATTTTCTTAAGTATGCTTTGCGGTTTGGGTTCCTGGGGTTTCCACTTAGCCCGATCACTTTGTCACAGGAAGCATCCCAATCATTATCAGATTTGGCCTCATGCCCAACCCCTGAACCTCTATCCCCTACGAGCTCGGAGTCAGAGGAAGTTTCTCGTTGCAGCCCCATCTCAGTTTTGGAATTAATCTCGAAGGGGGGAGTACCATCCACCATGGACTGCTTTATGAATGGCAGTACTGACTTGTATGGTGAGTTTTAAGAAACGGAGTTTGTTAAATCTATTTGTTTCCCCATTCTTGTTGCTCCAGTTCTGCTTATTTATACAAACTTAATGGAACATGCAGGAGTTTACTCTGAAGGGCTAGGAATGGTTGTATCAAGTGATGAAGATAACCGAGAAGAGTCGATGGATGCCATTGATGATAGTGCAGAACTCTCCGATAGGTCTTATTTAGTTAGTGTGCTAGGTGAGGCTTGTGGTGGCTTTGATTCTGTGAACTATAGTAAATGGCATTCGTTCGAGAAACCTATCACCCATTTGGTGTTTCAAATTCTGGAGGAAAAATATGGAAGGCATGTATCTTGGCCACGATCAGAAAGAAAGCTTTTGTTCGACCGTATTAACTCGGGGCTTACAGACACTGCAAAATCTTGTTTCAGCATTCGACATATATCAGCGTCACTCAAACAAAGGTTTTTCCCATGTTGGACGAGAAAAGAAGTCCAAGAAAACTTGTGGAGGCTGCTTATCGCCCAGGACAAAGAGGCCACCAAAACTAATGACATTAAACCTTTGAAGGGAAAAAACTCAACTGCCACGAAAGTGAAGAAATCAAATGATGTTACCTGCAAGGGCATCAAAGTCTCTGAAGGGGATTCCAGTTTTCTCGAACTTGAAGATTACATGGATGAGATAATTATAGACATTGAAAGGTCACTCCTAGACGATTTAGTGTCCAAGTGTTTGTGAGTGCAGTACATATAGACATGAAACTCGCATATTTTTTGTAGTGTATAATTGTCAGGTGAGCGCTTGTGCTTGTATAGTTCTATCGAGTGTCCTTAAAGAAAACTGTGTGGCTTGTATACTCATTGATGTACAAAGTGAAACAATTCTTTATAGTGTTCAATAAAAGATGGTTTTTCAGGTAATCTTTTTCCGAGTGGATCCCAGTCTTGAGTTACTCTTGAAACATGCATTTCTAAACATTCTTATACATCATATGACTCGATCTTACACATCCCTGGAACTACAGGGGATGATGGATCGACTAATCGCAAAATTTGTGGCCTACGAGGACATCATTGGATTGTTTCTGCTCATTCTCCAACCTTGAATTCCCATACAAACCTTGTCATCCAACCAAGCAATTATATCTCTAAACACAATGTCAATATTCTCCAACGTATTTATGACAGGAGACTCGATTTTTGGAGGGTTGAGTGTCAGTCAAATTAGGCTACCCATTTATCAACAGAAAATAGAAATAATAGTTAAATCACAGACTTGGTTTGTTTTGCACTTCTTTTTCTTCACACTAAATATTTGCCATGATAATATGTACTAGCTTGATACTAGATTCTTAGACCATGACGATCATGTACTATCTGTATCCACCGGTAAAAAAACTGTTAGCAATATCTCAGCTGCTTGCCACGTTCTGGTGCTTGATAATATGCTTGCTCCTATTGAAGAACATGATGTTTATTTGAATCTGAAAGAATACTCTTCATCATATTATCATTTGAATTCTTCTGATTTGTATATTTTGTTTGCTCTCAGGCGTCCTTGAAAACCGAGAGAGAAGAAGAAAGAGATGCACTTCTCACTAGGAAGTATGCCATGAAGGCCGAAGGAGAACCAAGCCTTCTATCAGCCTGGAGCGCATTCTTTTACTTGAGAAACACTAGTGTCGTTTGTCCACCAATGATAATAATTCCTGTTTAGGTCAGTTTTGTCTCGGATTTATCTGCTGGAAACTTATTTAAGCCTTTTTCATTCTACTGTTTTTTTTTGTTTATTTGAGCTTTATATTTTACATATGGTTAATCAAGGAGTGTGTTCTTATGTAGTTTATGTATGAAATTTTAGAACCCCGACTCCAAAGTAAATGTTTCATCAATTTAATTCAATAGATCACAATTCCTCAACAAGAGTATGCTTCTTATACAACAGTGTAATCTCAAACACATTTGAAGATAGTCTTGCATGGTTGTCTTTGAGGACAGTCTTTCATTCCCATCAGCAGGTGAAGCAATGGGAAATGATTTGTCTAAGGATATTGGAAACATGAATACTCCGCGCTTAGAAGTGTCACCCGATTTGCCAGAATTGACTTCAATCTGGATGAAGTCCTCTTCACCTTCATCCTTGCATGAGCTCATTTTCATTTTAACAATTACAAACATTGATGGATGGGTCAGTGGAATGACCCATTTAAGTACAGCCATGAAATGGTGGTGTGGTGGAATGGAATTTCCATGCAAAAAGTAGATACCAAAAACAATTGAGAAAGAGTAATGACTGACTGGTGATGGTGAATGACCACTTTGTCACTTAAAATACATACTTGTTTCAACATAGAGCCGGCATGAGTAATACAAGGAGAACTGAAACCTTATCAATTGGGAAGTTGATGTTTGATGGGTGACTTACAGCAAATTACTGTAAGCTATTGCTGGTTCAGTTTCTGTAGTGAACTTTAGCGGAAAAGCTTCAAACCTTGAAATGCTAGTAAACATGAAGTATCAGTTCACCTGGAAAGGTTGAACAAACAATAACCACGTTACTGGTCTACAAATATTTCAAGTAAACTTTGTCGTACACTACTTACAAGGTTGAGAGAGATTGAAAGGTTGCATATAGTCCAGCTTGATTTACACATTTGCCTGGTGGTTCTGATGGTTGGTTAACTGGTACTGGATAGTACTTCCCTTTCAAGTTCATCGAATTCCCAATCACCTATATCTTCCATGGACTGGTCATGACCGAGCTTTCCATATTCAGATTCATATTTGGCAAGATCAGAGTCGGGGTCGACATCAGGCTCCATGTTGTCAGAGGAAACACCAGATGACTCTGGTTTTGTAGCTTTTGGGGAGCAAAGAGCTTCACTAGAGGGTTTGGCTGGACTTTTGGGTTGGCTTTCACTGTGTGAACTCTCTGCCTTGAGGGATGGAGAGTGGAGACTCTATTTCTGGAAGTGGTCGTTCAACAGAGTCGAATTCTATGCGAAGCTTTTCAATGTCGTTCAGTAGCTCTTTCACCTTTGATTTATCCTTGCTGGACAACAAATTGAGATAAGCATATCATTTCACTATAAGATTTGTTCAAGACACAAAAGTAAGAGCTCCATCATACCTCGTGGAATTTTCACGCTGGTGTAAAAAAATGCTCTTTGATGTTGTCAACCACACTGAAGGTTGTAATAATCTGCCGATCACACAAAATGTGGGCACATGTATTATAGGTTTCCTATGAGCAGAATACTTCAAAAAATGTGAAGAAATTTACTCGGCATACCTTAGTTTCATAGTCTCGATATTCTTCCTCTAGATATCTTCTTAGATTTAACTCTCTACATATTTCCTTATCCGCACTGGGGGCCTCCGATCTGCATATTCGTCTTATAAGAATTGCTTGGGATAAGGGCGGATAACATGCATAAAACTAGCATTACTCTTTAGTAAGATTCTTCAAGTTCAAATGAAGTTCAGAATGATAGGCATATATAATCGCTGGACCAGATCAAATGAAGTTCAGAATCTACCAACAAAAAAATTAATGACTCACCTTACACTCAGAAAGCAGTTTAATGACCAAGTTTGAAAAATACTCCTCATGCTTCTCCAGTTCATCGCTAGACAAAAAAAAAACAGACAATATCATGACACTTCTCAAACAGTGCACTTAGCATGTTTGGTCGAGCATTAATTTAACATAAGCCTTAACGATAAGTAATGTGAGTGTGTGAAGTAACTTGATCTGTTTTTCTTTAGTTCTTGAATAAGAACTTTGGAGAGTCCAAGCGTCCTCCAAGAAATTAATCCATGCACCAAGGACATCAGCTTCAGCCTTGCATGAGGCAATTGATTTTGACAGCTCTTTTTCCTAGAGAAGAATATGAAGGAGACAAAGATCATGAATTGAAAAAACATAAATATATAGTAAATATTCTTAGTAGATGACAGCACCAATTCAAACAGTACAAGCAATTGATATGCAATTCAACAGTACAAAACAGAAAGTACAGGAAAGGGACTAACTTTTGATGTCAAGTGCTCTACAGTTTGATCATTAGCTTCATAGAACTGATCCTTTTCTTCAACGGTATTGCGTATTCGCGCTTGTGCCGCTGCCAATGATATGTTCACCTGCAATTTATTAGATGAACATTGCAGATTCATATTAGTTCACTTCGCACATACTGTACTTCTCCAACACGGCTGCTGTATTCAATCACAGTCAGGTGTAAAACCAGAAATCTACATAAGGTACTGAAATAAAGAAACAAAACAATAGAAAGATTTCAGAACATAATCAGTTCACTCTTTCATTTTCTTCCATGGTTCATATCAACCCAAGTCTTCTTACATAACATCGCTAGTAGGTGGCCAATATACCTAATCTACTTTTACTTGCCCAATAAATAAAATTATGCATGAATGATCTGAAAGGATTGAACCTTTTTCAGTTCTGCTTCAAGTTTATCTCTTTGTTTCTCAAGCTCCTCTGATAAGTGAAAAACATGTCTATTATTTCCATACTTTTTCACTCATATCTTCTCTGATTTAGTAATAAAATATATCGTTTATGATACTCTTGATGATGTTTCAGGTCTAAAACACGATTATCATGA
>JAWWMW010001410.1:120611-144390 GCA_035048345.1 Echeveria elegans
GACTAGCTTAGAACGTTTTGATGAAGTTAGCCTATAACTGGCCAAGTGCGGTTAATGAATTTGAACTCTACATATAAATTTAAGTCATGCCAGTGCAAATTTCTATTGCCCTATAAGATTGTATGTGTGTTTTTCAAAAATCATGCCCGTGAGACTTACACCATATTTGCATGTCTAGTCCTACACTTACCCAAATTATCAAAATCATTCTATCTTATTTTCACGAATCCTTCAAAATAATCATGAATATGATATGAAGAGTTATTCCCCGGTCATCTTCTTCTTAGATATTAATCAACCAATGATTCCCACCAAAACCAAATTAGAAACCCTCCAAACCTTTAAAATTATTTAGAGCATAAATAGTTTAATTCACTGAGTTGTACCTTTCTCTTGGTCCGACACTAGGTCACCGTAGGTCCTTATAAATTTTGTTTGACTTGCGAAAATACATCATTTACTGCACGTCAGATGTCTCTATTAGATTCCCCTGTATTCTTCGATTCTTCACTCATTTTCTCTGATGCTATGTTTTTTGAAAGTCCGGAAAAGAGAATGAGTTTTAGAAACGAATGAGACGGTTTTAGCGACACTGGTGCGTTGCAAAAAGGATGAGTTTTAATGACGACTGTTAAAGTTTCGTCGCTGAATGGATGGCAGTGAAAGAAGGTCATAAGGTTTAGCGACGACTGTTAAAGTTTTTCATCGTCGAATGTGTGATTTCATTAAATTTTTTAGCGACGGATTTTGCAGTTTTAGCAACGAAAATTTTGTTGCGGAATGTGTGGTTGAGGACACCTATTCTTGTATACTAGCTGCGATCTCGTCGTCCCGACGAGAATTGTGTTCGTGTCTCCATTTGATTCACCTAAAAAATCCTAAATATTTTCCGCTTATTTTTTATTTTTAATGCTATGTTTTGATATTTTTAATTTGTTTTAATTTTCAATTTTTTTATTTTTAATGTTAATTTTTAATATTTTCAATTTTTAATTTTCAAAATTTTATTTAATGGGCCGGATCGGGCCCGTTATCTTTAATTTTAATGGCATATTTGTGATTGATGGTGGAGAGAGATAACAATATAAATTTAATTTTGATTTTAGGTCCGTTTCTTAATCTTTTATAAGAATAGATATAAATCCTAAAAGCACCCATGCTAACTCCATCGCATAAAGATAAAAACATCCATACCTTATGTTGTGTTTGATTGGGGGGAATGGAATGAAATGGGAGGGAATGGAATGGTCATTCCTAAAGGAATGAAAAAATGAGTTGTTTGGTTGGACCATGGGAATGGAATGGTCCATTCCTGAGCTATTCCCTTCCAATTAAAAATGTGTAAAATTCATTCCTTCCCAAAACGACGGTAATCACTCATTCCGACCTAAAATCTCTCCTGCACTGCCGGCCGATACTCACCGCTGACGACCGATACTCGCCTCGTCGACGCCCGACAGGACCCCCAGCTGACGACGTCGGCTCCCCCCGAGCTTCGGTAAGTTGCTCTTCGATTTCTGGTCTCCGTTTCTGTCAGATTTTCGCTTTCCGATCTGAAGCCGTTTCAATTTCTGGTCCGATTTTTGTTCCGTTTTTGTTATAATTAAGCTTCAGATGGGATTAATGTTCTGCTGATTGTATGATTGTTGTTGTTTGTGTATTCCGATTTTTGTTCTAATGATTTCTGGTCCGATTCTATTCTGCTGATATCTGTGGTTTTTGTTTCAGATGAGATTTTTGTCTGTTCCATTTTTGCTGTTTGTTGTTGGTCTGCTGTTTGTTCCAGTTTTACTGCTCTGCTGTTTGTTCCATTTTTGCACAAGTACTCTTCTCAGTTTCACTGCTGTACTGTTTGTTCCGTTTTTGCAATACTGGAGTTCATATTATAAACTGCTATACTGGAGTATCTTTCAAGATTTCCACACCCAACTAGTCAATGGGTTCCAGGTCCCTCACAGCTGTGTTGTCTATGAACTTGTCAACATTTCAGCGTGTGTTGTTCCAGGTGCTAATGAGTAATGAGTTCCAGTATGCTTGTAGGTTTCCTGGGATATGTTCTTCACCGGGTTTGTTAGTTTGCTAACTTGTGAGCAAAAATCATCTTGTAACTACAAACATCACTTGTGTAATTTTTTTTTGAACGTTTGTGTGTATTGTATTTTACAGTTTTGCAAATGAACTTATTTTTACTCATTATTGTATTTTTGGGTGAGCTGCCGCAAGAAGTTTGCAGATTTTTCTCTTGGATTTTTCTTGTTTCCTTATTAAATTTCGGTCAATAGATCTGATCATGTTCAATAGGGATCATTTTTACTCGTTATGGTGATGTATTTAGCTAGAAGCAAAGTATTTTTATTTTGCGCTTTTGTTGTTTACTTTTGATGGACAGTTTGTTTGGGGTTAGATCGAGAATGCGTTGAACCAAAGGAAACTTGTGTGAGAGGAAGTCGTGTTTGCACTTTTTGCTAGGAGACTTGAAGAGGGATACTGCAGAGGAAGTAGTGTTTGCACTGTTTGTTTTTCTTAGAAATTATGACAAGTAGGAAATGATGATAATGGATCAGTTGGTTTGTATGTTGAATTTTGCAGTTAGCGTGAGTGAAGTAGAGGCTCTTTTTGATATATATCTCTTTCTTTTGTTTTGTATTCGTTTAAGTTGATTTATCAGTTCATGATGTAATCTATTTATCAGTTCAATGATGTAATCTATTTATCGTTTGTAGGCTGAGGATGTTGGTGATTCCATGGAAATAGGAGATGCGGTCGCCATTATTAAACGCGGAGGGAAGAAACTCAAAGGAAAGAAAAAATGACAGAATAGAAATGATAAGAGCCAATCTTGGCATTCGGATTCACAAGAACTCCTAGGCTAATTGATTTATGTGAATTCTTTAGTAAATATTGTGATCCATATTTTGGTTATTAAATCTACAAAATGGTTGTCAAGTTCATTCCATTCCATTCTGTAAAATGTATAACAGGGCAAAGGAATGGAATGGACATTCCATTCAATTCCAGTGTTCATTCCATTCCCTTTTCCATTCCATTCCTTTGTCATTCCATTCCTGCGAACCAAACACAGCATAAATGTTGTTGTCGACAAAGTTAAGTTGGTGAACATGTGGACGCTAAATGTCATCTGCATCCAGCGTTTTAGGGTCAAAATTTAGCATCCAACTTCTGGTCGCTAATGAGATTTAGCGACCAGAAATTCCAATTGAACGCTAAATCTTTTTTTTTTTTTTTGGAAGTGTGACTGCGCAAAGAAGAGGGAGACAGCTAAGGTGAAGCCTGGTCCGATATGGGTATTGAAGGAGATTGGTGTTACTAAAGTAGATAAAGGCAAAGAGGTGACTGAAGCTAAGGAGAAGACCACGCAGGGAGCTCCCCTCAGTTAAAAAGAGGCGAAGAGGGTAGACCAAAAGGGCGAAAGTAGTCACAGAGGAGGACATATCCAAAGGAAGGGTGATCATCAGGTCTTGCAGGCTGCAGTGGGGCAGACGAAGTCTTATGGTAAAGATCACATCCAAGGGAAGGGTGCTGATCAGGTTATGCAAGCTGAGATGGGGCAAGAAAAATCGTACGACAAAGTGCCATGATAGTGGTCTGGAATGTTAGGGGGCTGAATAACAAAGCGCGCCATCGAGAGATACGCTTTCATCTCAAAAGCCTGAATGGGCTAGAGTTGAGAAACAAAAGGCAAAGAAAAATACAAAAAAGAGCTAGGTAACTGGAACGCAGTAGGTAACCATTCCTTCCACGAGAATGGGCGCATATGGGGGTATTTTAGGATCCTACAAGAGTGGATTTCAGGATGGCGTGGTGTACGGAACAACTGATATACGGTAGTCTTCACTCCTTGAATGGAGACCAGGTATGTTGGATCACTTTTATTCACGCATTTAATCAACTCATACGAAAAGTCAGGGGCGGAGCCAGAAAATTTTTGACATGGGGGCGAATATACAGGGTTCAGGGTAGCGTCCCCGAAAAAATTTCGGGTCGGACGAGCTTTGCTTATAAACTATGGATTAGGAAGCTTAAGACACGGACCTGAACACGGATTAAAGAGATTTCAGCTTCATATGATTTGTTATGGTGCTTCGGGTAAAAAGTATTCAACACTATTTCCTACAAAATGTGTTCTTTTTATGAAGGAATGGAAAATGCTAAGTACCTTGGAGTAACCATTGGCCATTTCTTGAATCATGCATCCGGAAGGAAGACTCTGCAAAGTGAAAAGGGAGAGAACGCGGTGGACCCTTCATGGATTGAATCAACTGAAAGGTCAACAACTGCCCACAAGCCTTCTCGCTTTTTGCAGTAGCGAAGAAACTTCAATTGGCGCAAGGGAACCAATGGCAAAAGAGCTCTGCTTGCATCTGTTTGAACAAAAAAAATTAATTGTGACCTGGTACAAATATTTTTGCATGTATGAAATATGCAAAAGTGAATTGTTTTTACCAGTTGAAGAGTGGCATTCCTGGTTCTATCGTTCCCTGGAGAAATCACATTTGTTGTTGCAGCCCTTGCAACCAAGCTTGGAAACATTCGGACCAATTGGTTCTATGAATTGTAAAAAAACAATATCTCAATAATGCAATTCAAAGCATATTTTTTGTGAAGTTTCTATCAAGCAACACAAGCAAATTGAGACGTCGAGTATGTTACCACTTCTAGGAATGTCCCGACAAGTGCAAGACTGTCGATAAAAATCGCTCCAGTCTCTCTAGAAGCATCGACGACGAAATTGGTTGGTTTGAGACCAATAGGAGTAAATGTCACAACATATCAATTATCATAGTTAAGTACTTCATTTATACTTTCCGAAGCTTTTATTCCAAAGAGGCTTACTGGTGGTAGTCATCTTGATCAATTCATCCATAGCACTCACGGCAAGCCGTAACATCAAAGAGCTATCAATTCCATACACTTCAAGCTCCTGAATCTGCCGAGTGTGTCTATGATACTTCTTACGCTTCAGAGCTCTACGCTTATGAGGCGTAATGCTGGTATCATCATTAGACACAACATCTAAGTTATCACTACCTGGCCTACTCTCATCATACCCATCAAGCATGCCTGAAACCAGATGCTGATCCAGCTCTCCACCTCCACTAACCAACCCTCCATCATCTCCACCCCAACTCGTCAATCTCATCAACTACCACAAAACACAAAGAAGGTTGAAACTTCAGAACACCCAAAATCCCCAAATCCAACAAAACAATCAAAAGCCCCAAACTTGTCGGGGCAGCGCCGTCCGTATCCGCTCCTTCCTCTCGTATCCCCTGCAATTTTTTGGCCCTCCATCATTTCCACCCCTACTCATCATTCTCATCAACTGCCACAAAACACAAAGAAGTTTGAAACTTCAGAACACCCAAAATCCCAAAATCCGACAAAACAATCAAAGCCCCAAACTTGTCGGGCAGCGCCGTCCGTATCCTCTCCTTCCTCTCATATACCCTGCAATTTTTTGGTCATGGTGGGATCGGCCGACCCCACCCGACCCCACCTAGCTCCGCCCTGTGAAAAGTCGTACTTTAAAAAAATCACTTTAAGGATTGTCTGGATTTGAACTCAAGCCACAAATACAAATACTCCCAGAAGGATTTAAACTTTAGATCACCTCAAAAGAACATCAAGTGTTAACCGTTAGGCCACTACTCCATGTGCACTTACATCCCATAAGATTAAATAGATGCATGAAGGATTTTTAACTATTTTACTACAATTCCCTGATTTCTAAATAATGTTCTGATTTTTAAATATTTTTAGAATTTTGAACAAAATAAATTTTAAGTAAATTCAAGTGAAGTCAAAATCAAGTAAAGTAAAATTTAAATGCTTAAGAACCCAAAAAAAATTGTGAAACAAGCACTAAAGTAAGTGCTAAAGAAAATTGGGAAATTAAGAACTAAAGAGATGACAGTTCTCAAAAATTAAACCAAACAAGTTCAGATATCTAATGCAGAAAGGTACTGTCTGAACTGAATGGCTGCTAATTTGAGCACAATACAGTTTATTCAAGAGGCATAGACTGAAAAATGTCACAAGACTAGCAGGAAAGGTCAATAAGATTGATCAAAAAATTGATGACAGCAAAGTCTTGAGCCGTAGGATTACTATGAGCCTCGTAACTAAGCCAAGAATGAAACAGGTAAGATGCATGATATATCAACATATACCAGTTTCTTATATTTCATAAAGCCATATTTTTACGAGATTCTTTGGAGCTGTTCATCCCACCACTGATAACGAGAGACATTTTAAATGCAACAACTGAATAAAGGATGAAACTTCAGGTATTTGTGTTGGGCAACAACAGGCAAGAGGCCCTAAAAAAGGTTGCGGAGGAAAAGAATCTAATTAACCAAAAAGAGTATGGTGATAGACAACCAAAACCAACATGGCCAAGGGCCACAAATCGAACCATAGTAGCTTGTATCATAAACACTTAACTGTGTAGCGTGTACACCATTCTTATCATCGAAGAATAACTCAAAAACCATCACAACTCAAATTGACTGAAGCCACGGGCAGTTCAGGTAGCTCTTCCTCCAATGTAAATGTGAAAAAATGCCAGCTAGAACCATTGAATGCTCTAAAGTAATCATCTGTGACAATTTCGACTTCGAATTCCTCTGAGTATTTACGAGCAGCCAAAACATGCCTACCGTTTAGTTGAGTGCTGAGATTTTTAAAACTTGAGGCAAGCTCCTCATATGCTTTGAAACTGTTCCCAAACAATGCTACATTACTCAACATCATAGGACTCCAGTTGGTCAGTAGAAGATTATCGTACAAAGCCAAATCACAATGGGGCATGAAAAATAGCGTTGGCTTTAAAGCCTGTCGCTTACCTTGCTCATTCACAGGGATAACAGAACATCCCAGCGAGTTCATAACTCTAGATTCAGTTGATGAAATAACTGGATCAAAAACCTCAATACCCCCAACCCAATCAAACTTCTCCTTCATAAGAAGCGCAATACTAAGCTGCAGACGCGGGTTTTCATACACTTCAATGCTACCAATTCCATATATTATCATCTGCATCTTCGACTCAGACCCCAACACCCTAACAAATGAATCAATAAGCTTCAACTGAATCTGGTCCAAGAAAGCCGTACAAAAGTCTGAACATTTCAGCGTCTTCATACAAGCCTGCATTTTTTGCAACAGTTTCGATTCCCTTTCGAGGTCCACAATGTCCACATCAGGAGGGGTCCATTCTCCTTGATGCAGTTCTGTAGCCTTAAGGTCTAGCAAGCTCCTTCTCCGTTTGCATCGACGAGGTAAAACAACTGTCCATTCATCAGTTGGCTTCACTATTTCTGAACCAATAGTATCAGCTGAAGCAGCCATTTTGCACCTACTCAACAAATCGTAAGTCGGTGTTAATCAAAGAAATTGGCAACAAGGTGGACTCACTTAAAAAAAAAAAAAAACTTGCGAAACCCTAATTCAAGCAACGGAGGGTAATTTAATCCAGCTTAATCAACTACAAATTTGAAATTTGGAAACAACTGAGAAACAATTACCTCGGAATCGATCCGTTCTGGAGTGAAAAAGCTATTCAGATGCCGCTTCGACGGGCGGGCTTCGAATCGCGAAGTTTTGATGGAGATGAAAAACGGCGAATCGGGAAAAAAAAAATATCTGACGGACGGAATTCGGATGCTTTAATATCCCTGGAGGTCTGATAAAAGGGAATTGCTAACACCAGACTTGGGCATTGCTAGTAGCAGATACGGAGTCGCTAACCAGAGAAAATAAATGATTGGAGTTTTTATTTAGGAAATTTTGTTTTTCAGATTATTTCTAAATAATTTTAATTTTGATGGTGTTCGCAACATACTGTTCTTAAATGTAATTATCTATTTATTCAAAATAATTTATTAAAAAATTAAAATAAAAACTCAAAAATATTTAAAATATCAGAAAATAATTATTAAAAAGCCATCCATTTATTCTTGATTTAAATAAAAAATTATACCTTGAAAATAAATATTTTATAATTTAAATTAATATTTTCAACTTTTATCAGAATGTTGCATATAATTATATAAAAAATATCATAAAATATATGATTATTTGGTTTTAGTTTTGATTAATTTATTTTTTAAAAATGAATTTTTCTGACTCTATTTTCTATTTTTTTATTACCTTTGTAAACTATTTAGTAAGGGAAATATTTTTTGAAAAATCATAAAAAAACTAAGAAAGTAAAAAAATCAAAATTTTATTAACAAACTTATCAAAAAAATGTATTACGTAGTCACTACTTTTTGGTATTTTAAATTAAAATTTATGCAAAATTTTGATAAGATTTAAAAAATATTAAACTAATTTAAAAGAAAAATAATTTTAAATTATTATTGTTTAATAGAATTAAAACTAAATGGTTGACTTTTTAATAATTGTTTGCTGAAGTTTTGAATGTTTTTGAGTTTTTTTTATTTTTTATGAGTTGTTTTGAACAGATAGCCGTTTATATTTAAAAAGGGTATGCTACGAGCAAACAACCATCAAAGTTGGGATTATTTATAAATAATCCAAAGTTGACTGAAATCTAAATATCAAAAAAAAGTAATTTCCTCAGCGGTACCTGAGGTTGAGCATATTTATAATCTATGTACATGCGTTAAACTGCTCCGTTTGTTTTAACACCAAGTTGTGGAAAGTCTCTAATGCCCTTGCCACATACCTCAAATAGATCTACGTCGGTTTCCTCCCAAACCCCGTATACTTTTACGTCAGTTTCCCCCTCAAGTCAGAAACCGTTCACGTCTTCCTCCATATTGAAACCCTTCAATTTCTCTGAAATTCACGCTCCAAATTTTTGATAATGGTCATTGTTGTTCACCTCTTTTAGTCCGAATAGAAAAACCGAACAAAACCCTAATTTAAAAGAGTTGCGTCAAACCCAACAGTGAAAGAATCCGGAATGGCGAGCAGTGGGTAACTAAAAATTATGACTTGAAAAATGGCTTGTTATACATGCTTTTTTGGCGTTATATTGAATATCAGATCAACATGGCAATAATTTTGCCAGAGGAGGGGCAAATAATGGCTTGTTATACAAGCCTTTTGGCGTTATATTGAAAACAAGTTTTGATTGAGTTATGTTTGATTTATGTTATACAATCCAAACCAACTAGAGGAGAGGCAAAAAACAAACTTCTCATCACAAGAAAAAATAGTCTGCAAACAAACCTAAGTGGAGAGGACATTCCAGTGGTACTCAGAAGAGTTAGAGCATCGCCAACGCAAGGTTGTAAATTGGGTATGCAAACCCAATTTTGCATACCCAATTTCAACTCAACTCTCCAGTGCAAGGTTGTAAACCAGGTGGCAAACCACGACCCACCAAGGCCGTCAAGCTCCATTGCTTCTATTTGTGAAGCTATTTTCTCTAGCAGCTTCGTCAAGCTCCATTCCCGACACTGCCCGCCTACCCAATCCCCACTCACCTCCTTCCCTAATTAATCCCGCAAGCACTGCAGTACACCGACCCAATCCCCACTCACCTGCTTCCCCAATTTGGCTAATCCGATCGAATGGAAACAGATGTGGTAGCCAATCCCCCCTCACCTCCTTCCCCAATCCCCAGTTACCTTCTTCCCCAACCTCTTCTGAAGTAGTTGCGGATCTGGTCTGAATTTGTGATTTTGTTACGACGGTGAAGTTGAATCTTGTCTGGATTTGTGGAGTTGTTACGACGGTGGTCGGAAATTGTGATCCGGATTTTGACCGTCCGATGAGGGGTTGGCTGAAGAAGGATTGGGTCGGTGAAGAAGGGAGTTGATAGTGACTTGAACAGTGAGTTGTAGATATGAGAACTCAAAACAGAGAGTTCTAAATTATGAGTGCCACGTCCCTTCCATGTCACCCAATTTTGCAAATCAAGCCCAGTTTAGCACCTGCGCCGGAGATGCTCTTATAAGTTAAGGAATAAGGGGGTTGTTAACCCGGCAGCAAATGAAGAGGATGACTTTATTGTTTCAGACGAAGAGTGCAACAATGATGAGGATGAGGACTTTACAGTGGACAAAGTCGATGAGAACATCCTCTTTAAAAATGGACACATCCACAGACATATCCTTACCTACATCACAAGCATGCACTAATATGTTAGCGGGCTTTTATCCGCCATCAAGAAGGCTAGCCAACTTTAGCCTAGGCCTCGTGTTGGCCTCTTTAAAAAAGTTGAACAACATGTCTCTCGCCGTATTATATCTTCTAATCCTCCTCTCCCCACCCAAACAATGAGAATCGTGATCACTAGCATTGTCCGAAGTCTGCAACTTCCTACAGACCGTACATGCTCGAGAAAATGCGAACACATTCTGCCATGTACGGTATATGAGAGTCAAGCAATATGTCGTCGGGTTCATGCGAAGATCAGAAAGGGGCATTGGTATCCTTGTGATCCAAATATCACTCCCTGAAGCAGGAACGACATTCAGTAGAATGCTTACACGTGCTCCTCACTGACCCTCAATCTCTTCCCTGATAACTTCTGTTGTCAAACCAAAGAGCTTTCGTTGTGGCTTAGCCTTCTACCTTAGCTCCTCCATTCCAACCGGCAAATGAGACAAAACCTCGAGTTCCATTCTTCAAGCAAGACCCCGCACCTCAAGGAATTGAATCAGTCCTTCGTAAGCATCTCCCATAAACTCTTTGCTTGCACCAAAGAAGTCGATCACTACTGCCAAAAGAGCCACCTCGCTCCCAACCATTACTTCTAATCCATCAAACTTAACGGGCAACCCAACAATCTCCTCTGCTCCATCGTGAAACCATTTATATATATATATATATGTACTAAACTCTGATGCACTGCACTATCAAAAGACCGAATCGACCCCTCAATCCACCAAGGCGGAACGCTCATCAAATTATACATCAACTTTGGCATGCCTTCACAAGCCCGCAAAAGTGATAACTCCAACCCGGGTGGTCCAATTTAGACATCTCTGTTAGAATGTCCTGAATACCCTGGATCTGTTGCCCCACTATGTCATATGCCCCCTCCCATCATCCTAGATAGGTTACCCAACACAAACAAGGCTGAAGAACCCGAGACTACAACCTCGTCAGGCAACCCCTGTGGCCTATTCGTGCCACCACCACAAGGATTTGCTAAGGTTCACCTGCCGAATGACGCCGTCCTTTTTTTCTTTTCTACCGCTCAGAACAGACACCACAAAGATTTGCATGAATCCCCAACAATTAAGATCACCTGGAACCTCATTAACCGATCTAATCACCTCAACATAATACCTAGCCACACCTCTTATACAAGATTTTGGAATGAAATTCATGGTAGGAATTGCTAAACACCCCAACTTCTTAAAAACCTCAGAATCCTCATCAAAGGGCTTAAAACATCGCATCCATCTTTCAGGGTCGCCGAAACCTGCTGACTAGATCGATGCATCTTCCCTCAAAACTGACACTTCCAACCCCGGTGGCGCATCCCCTCATAAACCACAAAGACCGCTCCACAATCACGGTTTCGACACTGAGACCCTACCATGTATATTTTGCAACACCGGCCGCATAACCATCTTCTCTGCTCGTGAAGATGTTGAACTAACTCGTCTAGACCTCTTACAGACAAGCACTCACTTCGTAAACTCCTCAAGTGGACATAAATATGATTCTGCAAGGCCCAAGAGCTCCTCATATTGGCGCTAAATCTTGGATAAAAAGAAAAGCGAAAACTCCAACACTGGCCCACATTATCTGATACATCAAAAACTCAGCCACTTTCCTGAAACTCCATTCAACACCCTTTTACCAAATATGTCTGCCGCACTCCTTCATGAAATTGACATCGGCTGCACCACTAGATCCCGATTCACACTCCTTTAAAAAATTGAAAATGAAAATTAAACGCAACCATTGAAATGATTTTGCTATAAATTCCAATCTGAAACTTCTCCGTTCCGATCCAACCAATCCAAACCCCAAATCAAGGTGAAGTTTTGGCCAGTTGGTCGGTACGAAGCGAACCATTACCCGATCTCGTTTGTCGTCTCAATCGCTCTCCGTCACACGATCTCGCTCGCCGACAAAAATGAAATTTGAACAAACTGTGTTTTTATTATTTTTTATGGGCTAGATTAAGAATATTTTTTTAATGATGATTATGGTAGAGGTATGTGTAGATTAGATTTGGCCCTTGAATTGGTGTTAAAGGTGCTTTAAATATTTTGGTATTTGAGCAAATGGACCTTTTGATGAGATTTTGAAGGTAAAGTGATTGCCTTTATGATCTCTACGTTGATATTCTTTTGATATGGTGATATTTGTGATCTTGGTTTTATCGCTCTTAGTTGATTTGGAGAATCACACGTGATAGCGATCATCTTAAGGATTAAGGATCTTCATTAGTACTATTACTTAAGAGTGTTGTGTTATTGTGATATTTACTTATATACAAATATTAGATTACTTACTACTTTGACTTTTGACTCACATAGTTGGACAAATTATTCATATTACTACATCCCGTAAAATCAGTTCGGTTGTATGGTTCGGTCTATGATTGCTCCATGATCAGTGTAAATTCGACGGGTCTACATTTTTCAACTTTTACGTTATACGGATCATACCATTATGTCCTATGAAAATAAAGAAAAATTGTTGTGGTTGGAGTGGCCCTTCCAGTTTGAAAACATTACTCCTCAGTTCGGATCAAATCATAAATTTCCCGTTCGAGACCGGTTGTGCATTCTTAACTCAAATCATTATTGTAGTGTGAGGATGTTTCATGCAAACCGAATGTTTTAAAAATAATTGAAAATAAATAAATTTGACCGTTGATCTTCCTTTAAATGTTAGGCAATCTTTTCGTATCATACAACCTACATTTAAAAATCCTAATTTTTGTAGGTCATCCCGTTGTGGTCTTCTTCTTCTCTGAATGTTTTTGTTCCCTACTTCAAGTTGGGTCTTTATCCTTTTCGGCGTTTTTAGTTGGGGCTTCTGCTCCCATCTGTCTCTTGTGTGTCAAACTCTTCCTCTTTATACTAGCCACGATCCAGAATTTTTGAATATATCTTAAAAAAATAATCATAAAAAAATGAACCTCAGCCGAGTACCGGCAGGTGCACTTTTGACTTTTGAGACCTAATCATAAGAGCATATGCACCCGTGGTAGATTAGATTGGGTTGCATATGCTCTAATCGGAAGACAATCTGGATTGGGTTGGGCGGAAGTAAAAAGGAGCGAAGTCAGCATGCCAATCCTAATATCAAAACTTGAAGCCGATTTGAAGCCCGATTAATTTCACCGATATTTACGTCATAAATCTAATAAACAAAAAGATAAAACCCGTCCGCATGTGCGAAGAAGAAGCCTCGAGATCGAACCCAACCCTGGCAATCAACTATGGGGAAGACACCGGTGAAGATGAGGGCCGTCGTCTACGCGCTGTCGCCTTTCCAGCAGAAAGTCATGTCTGGTCTATGGAAGGATTTGCCTGGCAAGATGCACCACAAAGTCTCCGAAAATTGGATCAGCGCTACACTCCTTATCGCGCCTCTCGTCGGCGTCTACACGTATGCCGATTATCATCATTTTTATCAAATTGTTGTTATTGTAATTATTCAGATTTCGTGTCTCGATTGTTTGGTCTGGAGATTTGATTTTTTTTCATTGGTTTAGATTTATGGCAGTTGTAGTTAGAGGTGTCAAAATGTCTCGTTACCTAATGGATAACCGCCCGTTAAAAATAACATGTTAACCTTCCATTAGTTTATTGGGATAGATGGTCCTAATGCCCGTTAAGCTCATTATTCATTAACATCACGTTTGTTAATCCCAATAGTGATAATGGACTAAACGAGATTTTTTTTTCATTCGATTATAACTCAATTGTACTCTCCCCGCTCCCATCATATTTGACACCTCTAAATAAGAGTGTCAAAATGTCATATTACTCAATGATATTTCAAAAGTCGCCTGTTAAAAAGAAGCTCATTTACCTCTCATTAGCTTAATGAGATAAATGATCCCAATACCCGTTAATCTCATTATTCTATTAAGATCCCGCCCGTTAGTCTCAATAATGTTAACGGGCTAAACATGATTTTTTCCCGTTAATCCATTGCCCAATTATGTCCGCCCAATATCATTCCGCTCCCGTCCGATTTGACACCTCTAGTTGTAGTTTGTGCTGATCTATTTGGTTTGGTTTTATATGTCGTATTTTTGGTATTCTTATTGATTTGCTAAATCGTCTAGTCCTCAGCCGGGAAGAAATGAGTTATGATTTTTGGTTCATTGCTTCTTCACCCCATTGTCTGTATTTTTTTTTGGTGTTTGGCTTGGCTGGGAGACGGATGCTTGGTAGCTGGACATGCACACTATCCTCTGTTCCATTTTATTACCTGATTGTTTTTGTTTTTGTTGTTGCTAGTTCTGTATATTTGTGGTACTTAGGTGTGTGTATATGACTGCATTATCAGATAAAGAGTTTTCCTGACTCTGGTTTTGTGCGTTTTTATATTTATACATTATTATCTGGTAAGTTCACCTGTGTCTTATGATTCGTCTACTATTTTGAACAGTTACGTTCAGACTTATCAGGAGAATGAGAAGCTGAAGCATAGGTATTGAAGCACATTTTCTCTGATCAGATATGCCTATCTCGCTTGGTGGAACTAGTTCTCTACAAATTTCCTGTTTTGTTTAGTGTCAAATAATGTGAACATTCCAGCTGAGAATAACAGCCTTGGAAATCTTGTGTGAGAAATACGTTGTTCCGTTTGCTTTTTTTTGATTGAACTCGCACAAGATTTATATCATGGCAGCCACAGCGTCCTATAATGATATGTTGATTTTTTTTTTATATATATGTTCTGGATTTATGAAATTGCTTCCTTTGATCGGTCAGAAACCTTTCCTCGCTTTTCCTTGTTATCCAATTTCGAAGTAGAATGTTGGGTCACTTCACTACAAAAACAACCAGCTGGAATCAGCTCATCTTTCAATAATCAGACTAGACTAGCGACACTTTACTTGTTTTCCATTTGGTTGTCGCGTTGTCCCAGCCTATATTGAACTACTGACCTCTCCTACGCGAGACTAAATGGCTTGACGCCCTCTTAAGTATCTCCAATGCAATTATGCAAATAATGTAAATTGGTTCTGTATTTTTAAGATTACCAAAAAATAATTTTGTTCCAATAGGATTATGAGTGATGATTAACTTTTTTAAGACAACTTTCAGTTTTGAAGATGAATGCTTCACAAACATAACTGCAATACACATAATGATATCCAGATCAGATACACATGAGCAAGCTACACAAGCAGTTGATTGGTTATAGTTGCTACAAAAGTAGTTGATTAGTTACAGGAAAAGCCCAAGACCCACGCCACTTCTGTATGATCCTGTAGCGTGTAATATGATCCTTGTAGATCATATACCACTTATGTATCATGATATTGTCCACCCTCGGCCATCTCTGAGCCGCTACCAGTTTCTTCAAACCTCCAATTGGGTCGTCCTCATTTGCACTTTATGCGTACCAAAAAGAATCATAATTAGGGACACCAATAACAACTTACCATCATCTTAAAGTGCTCAAACAGACAAACTAACATCGAGTAAAACTAATACAACAAAATATATCAACACTTCACACAAAAGAATTCATCATATAAATGAAACAGTGAAGACATCAACTTCGCATACCTCATTCTCACTGCCAGCAACAACCTTTTTCCTGATGTTAATCATTCTTCTCATCTCCTTTCACGCACACTAGGGAAAGTTGTCAAAAGTGAAGCACTGTCCTTGGATAAACACAAAAAGAGAGTACTGCCAAAAATCACAAAGACAAACAACATCTAACCCCAAAAAAAAACCAGATTAGGCACCTACCCTCTTTTTTCTAGAATTTCAGCTTTAAGAGAGCGATAAAAACTAGCCAATTGTGGCTCCATATTGGTTACATCAATGGCCATGATGGAAGCTTCGTACATTTGTTGCTCCCGCTGCTCCCTTGTTTCATTGATTCGCATTTGTATTCTTTTTAGTTCAAGATGCCCTTGTTCAATCTTCAGCATGTTCTCATATTCTTCTCTTCCCTTGTTAGCAGAAATAGACAGCTGCTCTCTCATGGCCGTAAAGAACGCATTAGATGCTTCATTACATGGTTCACTAGCCACTCTTTTTGTTTTCTCAGCAGCCTCTTTTCTTATTGGGCGTTCCAACCTTTCTTCATCCTCTTGCCCACAATCAACACTCATCGGACTTTGAGATGATCTTGTAATATGAGGGTTGTCATTTGGTGATGCTCTTTCCCTTTTCTTGGAGTTGGAGATGTCTGAGGTAAATTTTGGCGAATTTCGCAACTTCATCCAACAATGCAAAAACGGAAATGCGCCACCTTCTATGCTTTGGTACATCTCCATTGCTTGACGTACCTAACCAAGGCAAAATAAGCCACTCGAACGGAAAATAAAGTTAATCGAATAACAAACAAAACAAAATCTGTCACTTGAGCAACAATTTCAAACAGGAACTAAATGAATGAAAGACAAGACAACATAATATTCAACAATATTACAAATGTACCACGAATGTCGGGTCATAATCAATAGAATAAAGTTTAGATTTTGTACCTTATCATTTTCAGCTACTCCGCTTTGATTTCTTTCCATTATTTGGTTATAAAATCCTTGAAACTTGGTTACACTTTTCTTTATGGTGCTCCACCGATTAGTCAAAGCTATGGGAGTTCTTTCACTTACGAACGACTTATGCTCATCAAAATAGCTTGCCACTCTACTCCAATAGCTGGTTTGCTTTTGATCCGGACCTTTTATCGAATCTAAACTAACATTCTCCCACGCAGATATAAGTAACATATCTTCTTGTATCGAAAAGTTCTTCGACCGTCCCTTTTTCCGAGATAAACATGGTTGAGAACTCTCTTCACTGTCTTCACATACACCTTCATTAGGCAACTGCGCATCCATTTAGTTCAAGTGTACAGATGCTCCTGCAGGTATGCCACCAAACCCTAATTTCGAAACCGGATATTTAACCCAAAAACTACACAAAATCCACAATTGCAAACAGGATAACCAAAAATCCACCTAACCTGAAATCTTGAATGGAAGTATGGAGCCAAATCCAACAAAATACGAGCAGACGAAAATAGGAAACTGAAATTGAATCGTTGGAGAAAATAGAGAAGCCGATAGTTGCAGATATGAAGATCGGCTAACTTGATTTGCAACATATGGGCTTATTCCTTTCGTTAACAAATTGGGCTGAACCCTTTGGAATTACAACGGATTAACTTTCGTTGCTAAAAATGCCAGAAATCTGGCGATAGCAAATGTGAGGCTTGTGTTGTCATGAGTCCGATTGTACCGGTGCAGCGTTGCTAGAAACTAGAGTTAAAAAATTGCTCTGACAGAATAAAGAGTAGATTAGGAAATGGTTGACTGTTGATAACTATGACCACCGTGAAAATGCTAGAATTTGGTCACAGTGGGACTCAGGAATTGTTGAATTCAAGCAGCGCAGTAGTTCAACACAATTTATTCATGGCAGCTTACACGAATTGATGGGAAACAGATATGTTGGCTAACTGTAGACTGTAGTGTATGCATTCAATCAATTGACCAAGAGAAGGAAATTATGGGATGATTTACAGTCTATTGCAACGAGTTGTCAAGAAGCTTGGATTGTAGTAGGGGATTTTAATAATGTCTTAGGTCATAATAATGATAGAAAGGGGTTCCCCAATCCATCCTCACGAGTATCGGGATTTGCAGGAAATGATGGATCAGGCAGAACTCACTAGCTGTCAGACGATAGACAACCAGTTCGCAAGGTCTAATAGACATAGGCTTTCCTGCTCTATTCGTTGATCGGGTTTTGGTTGGTGTCAGAACGGTATCTTACCTGCATGTTGTGGATGGAAATCCATCAGGTATCCTAAAAGCAAGGAGAGGAGTGAGACAAGGGGACCCAGTATCCCACTTTCTGTTTGTTATCACCGTGGAGTACTTAAATAGATTGCTGCAGAGATTACAGTACAAACCAAACTTTAATTTTTAAAATTTTAAATCTCTGCTTTGCGGATGTTTGCAAGGGGTGATCTAACAACTGTGCAACTCTTAATTGAACAGTTCAAGGCAATTTCAGATGCTACAGGGCCTAGTGGCCAACAGATCAAAAAACAAAGTTTATTTTGGTGGAGTTAGGAAAGAACTTCAGACTGAGATTTTACGTACAAGTAAATGGATTTGCAAAAGGAAAATTGCCGTTTAAATATTTAAGCCTTTAAGGGTCCCTTTAGATAGTAAAAAATAAAAATGTTCTGGTTCTTGCTTGCCTGCGTATTGTTGAGTAAATCACAGGTAGACTTGAGCATTGGTCCTAAAAAATGCTGAGTTATACGGGGAGCTCCAATTAGTGGAGAGTGACATCACCAGTGTAGTGTCATATTGGATCCGAATTCCCCCCCTTCCTAAGAATGTCTTGAAGTTTATTGAAGGTGTTTGCAGAGCGTTTCTTTGGATAGGAAAAGAAAAGAGTGCAAAGAGGGCCCCAGTGTCCTGGGAGAAGATCTGCCAGCCTAGAAACTCAGGTGGTTTGAAAGTGATTTCACTTCAGGAATGGGGGCAAGTGATGATACTTTTGTGGAATCTAGCCTCCAAAACTAACTGTGGGTGAAGTGGATTCACTCCTATTATATAAAACATGAGTATCAAGTTGGGAAATGTTTCAGAACCAGATCTGGTGCAGCCACGCAAGTAGCTGCACTGTTACTGTTTTCATCTTTTCGGCATCCTTCAATTCAGAATCTGATTTTGACGTAAACTAGAGAATTGTAGCTCATCGAAATCAGATTCTAAGCCGAAGGGTTCCGAAAATAGGTGCGAAGATACGGTTCAGTTTAAAAAATACTGAACAAAACAGATTTGACCTACGCTGCTTAGGGGGTTTGTTGTGAACACATTACTTGTCCATTGAAAACGTTCTATATATCGTTGGAAAGCTGATTCAAAGTGGTACAATTCTTTAGTTTACGTAAAAATCAGATTCGGATCCGAAGGATACCGAAAATGAGTGCAAAGTTACGGTGTTGCGAGTGGCAGCGCAGCACCGAATCAGAATCCAATGTTTCATGGCTGTGCAGAGACAATTTCTTCAAATCAAACAGTTGGAAAAATCGGCTACACTAGGGGAAAATGTTGCACAAAGAACTCGTAGTGATTCATGATTCTAGTAGAGGACATTGTACCAATACATATTAAAGAACACCTCCCTGTAAAATCGAACTCAAAAAAATCATAACAACCGAAATATATTTGTAAGTATCGAAAACTATATTCAAAATAGTATAAAGCTTCCGTGAGATCCAAGGGAGTGTCGAATGGAACGGAATTAATTAAACCTCGTTATATCAACTAATCAAAATGAAGTCATAAATTTCGTACGGGCAACGCGTTTTGACCTCCCCAACCCCTCTCTCCTCCTCGCATCATCTCAATTCTCAACAACAACCGACTGTCGCGTGCTGGAGTAACAACAGCAACAACCAAACGCAATAGAAGAATGGAAGTAAAACGTCGAGCCGCCGAAGCCTTAGTCTCCAAATTAAGCTCCGTATCCGATCAAACCCGAACCGCCGCACTCTGCGAACTTCGTCTTATGACCAAACACGACGCCGATAGTCGCCCAATCATCGCCGAAGCAGGCGCCATTCCATACCTAACCGACATCATCTACTCACCATCTCCGATTCAACAAGAGAACGCCTGCGCAATGCTTCTCAACCTTTCCATCTCAATCTCGGTTCGCCCTTCCCTAATCTCCACGCGCGGCCTCCTCGACGCGCTGTCCCACGCCCTCAATCACCCTGCTTCACCCGCCGCGTTTGAATCCGCCGCTGCTGCGCTATTCAGCTTGTTATCCGTCGATGACTACCGATCTGTCATTGGTGCAAAGCGTGACATTATTTACGCGTTGGTCAAATCTGTCGGCGATCGGTCAACTCCACCTAGGTCGGTTCAAGATGCGTTGAGAGCGTTGTTTGGTATTGCGCTTTATCCGTTGAATCGGACGGCGATGGTTGAGCTTGGGGCTGTGCCGGTCTTGTTTTCGGTTGTGATGAAGGATGGAAGGGTTGGGATTGTGGAGGATGCCACTGCGGTAGTTGCTCAGGTGGCTGGTTGTGAAGCGAGTTTACATGCGTTTGGGAAGGCTTCTGGAGTTAGGGTTTTGGCTGACTTGTTGGACTCGGCCACTGGGTCGAGCTGGCGGACTAAGGAGAATGCTGTGGCTGCTTTGCTTAACTTGGTGCACGCTGGTGGATTGGAGGAGGTGAAGTATGCGATGGGGTTTGGAGTTTTGGATGGGATTGAGGAGGTGGTTGAGAATGGGAGTGAGAAAGGGAAGCTCAAGGCTCTCGCTTTGTTGAAGGCCATCGATCATGTCCATGGAGGTCATTACTCGAGCAGTTCGAGGTTTGATTCGTCGACTTCCTTGCAGCAAAATCATGTATCTGTTTAGATAGATGCTTGTTAACAATAGCAATTTGCTATTGTATGATGTTGTGTCCGTGCTTGGTTTTCAATACTAGTGTAGTGGGCGCAGATCTGGTACGATCGTTATCTCTGCATAATTTTAGTGGCTTGGATGATTTTTGTCATTTGTTACCTCTTGTAGCACTCGAGCGTGTACTGATTAGTTTTGTGTTATATATGTACATTCTTGGTGCCGATTGTGCTCATTGGTACTTTGTTCTTTGCATTTCCCATTTATATGTCATCGTATGAGTTATTCATTCCTTGTTTAGGAACGGAATGATGTTGTCCTGGTGCTAATTTCTCATGTTGATTGTCATCTTCATTCTTCCTGAATGAACAATAACATTTTTTTTCTTTGTTGGTAGCTGCAGGTAGGAACATATGATAAGTTGTTTGATATTAGGCTAGTTTATCTCGAAGAAGATAAGAAGCAGGTTTGGTCCTCTTTAGTTTGTCACTCTGAAACTCATTGCAAGCCTAAGATATAGAAATACAGAGCATGGCTTTTTAAATTTCCAGATGGAGCTCTTTAGATAGTGCAGCATTGATATGGAAATGATCCATTGAGAAACATGATGGTTATGTTTAATCTTGTAGGGTGAGTTTCTGAGTTTGGGAAACTTGGATTCAGTTTTTGTTTTTAATTAGATAGTTGCAACCATGTTTAATATGGTGATTATGATTGTCCGCGCAGTTGACATGCTCTCCAAAGCCGTTAGTAAACAATGAATGTCAATTGTGTGTAGCAAATTGATGATCAGCTTAAGTTTGCGCTTATCTCTTAGTTGAGTTCTTGTAGTTGGAAAACATATGGAGTTGGATAATCTTGCACACTGACCCCGCAGACTTCTTCTCTTTAAAGTTAGGCTCTTGAAAGCAGATTGACTTGATGGAAATAAGTGAAGTGGTATGCTGGATGCAGTAAAGTCGGGTAGTTGGTGTTAGACTTTGATATGAATTGTTAATATCCTACTGTGTAACCTTGTTGAAACGGTCTTTGGTTCCGTCTTGCTGTTTAGCCGGAGTGCAGACTCTTGAAAGGATCAACTTGCTGTTTGTTACAGAGGCCTTTAAAGAGTCTTGCGTTGCCATGGAATGATGCAACTACAGACTTGTTTAGCATTAAAGTTTTGCATATGAGTCTTTGGTCGGGAGTATTTGTGCTTAAATATTAGAGTTAATATTAAGGAACAACGTATGAATTAAGTTTTCTTTGACACACTCATATAATCATTATTTTTTCGGAAGTCACCCTTCCAACTTAGGCGATGAATTTAACTACATCTAGGTGCGCAAAAATGAGTTTTAGTGCAGATATATCGTCATCATCATATTTCACATAAAAAATGAGTTCCGGTCCAATTAAATTTATCGTATAATTTGGAAGTGGGTGGCTTCCAGAAACATAACCAAGCTTATGGATGGCTTCTAGAAACATAACTGATCTTATGGGTGGTTTTATGAAAGAGTGGGTGGCTTTCGGGAAAAATCATGATCATATGAGTGTGTCAACGAAAATTAAATTCATACTGGAGGTTCCTTAATATTAACTCTAAAATTTAATTTTCAAACATCATTTGTTAAAGAGAAGAAAGAAACAAATATGCCCTGGGGATTTGTGGTAAATTCACCTTATTTACCAAAAAAAAATCTCTTTTAGTTAAAAAAAAAAAAGGGGTGCTGTAGCGTCTTATTTCTGATGGTCACTGCTCCCTAAAGCAATCCATACGTTCCGGTATGTTTAACTTACTACTGATCAAGAAGTTTGCATTAGAGGTGTCAAATCGAACCAAGCAGAATGTGAACGGGCGGCATAATTGGATAATGGGTTAACGGAAAAAATCCGTTTAGCTCATTAATACTATTTGGACTAACTGACGGGATCTTAATGGTAATGAGATTAACGGGTACTGGGATCATTTATCCCATTAAGTTAATGGGAGGTAAATGAGCTCCTTTTTAACCGGCGATTTTTGAAATATCATTGAATAATGTGACATTTTGACGCCCCTATTTAGAGGTGTCAAATATGGCGAAAGCGGGGCGAGTAAAATTGAGTTATAGTCGAATAGAAAAAAAATCCTGTTTAGCCCATTAACACTACTATATTAGAATTAACGGGTGGGATCTTAATGGATAATGAGCTTAACGGGTATTGATACCATTTATCTCAATAAGCTAATGGGAGGTTAACAAGTTATTTTTTAACGGGCGGTTATCGAGATTCCATTAGATAACAGAACATTTTGGCACCTCTAGTTTGCATTTTACGATCGCTAAACACATTCGATCCTCCATCTTTATCAAGGAAATTATGTGTTTTGAAGTGCTTTTTACTGCTATATTGATCATGATAAACACTAACCCCCGTTTGGGGATCGTAAACTAGCTTAGAAAGCGAGTAGCGCGGAATCCATGCAGGTTTTAACCTGGTAGCTACTCTTGCGCTTCCTGTGATAACGCTTGCCTTCGATAGCTCGCAAGCACTTTGGGCAATCCATAGCAACTCAATGTCACCTGAGTTGTTCTTCCTTCTTTCTGTCTGTGATGGAATATATGCCATGTTCTCCGGGAAGACAGCGGGTGGGCTGATTTTTTAGCCAACTTCGCAAGGTATAGGGACTGGAATTGGGATAACAAGGATGTCAATCCAAGATTTTTTTTTGAAGCTTGAGCCTAATTCTGTCTTAGTCTGCTTCTATGGATTGTGGTCAGGGCTTTTTGCCTATCAAAGGCTATACCTCCGACTAGACTGTTGTTTCTTTTCTTTGGGTGGTTGTAACCTCTCTTATGTATCGAAAAAAAGTGTTTTTTGCTGCTATATTGATCATGATAAACACTAACCGCCCGTTTGGGGATCGTAAATTACAAAATAATGTCAATTTTTCCTTCATCTTCTTTTGAGAAATTATTTTTCTGTAAAAGACAATTTCCTGTTTTCCACAACTAAATGGAGCACAAAAAACTGTGTGAGAAGTCCGAAAGTAAGAACAATAGTAAAAATACAACATCAAATAATTTTACAGACCAAGCTATCTACTACGCCCTCTTATCAGCTTCAATAATCACTTGTTCAACTTAGGGTATCCAGTACACCTTATTGCAATAATCCTGCAGAGTTACACCCAGTCATCTTCAAACCTGATGTCATCCCCGTGCTTCCTCAAATTTCTCATTCTCCATTTCTGATATATAGCTTCC
>JAWWMW010001410.1:159716-172635 GCA_035048345.1 Echeveria elegans
TTCGAATAGATAAAACATATCACTGATTCACTAGTACATGTACTGCGATTTGCTCTCTTGGGACGATACTCGGACTTTCGAGTTATAAATTTGTTTGACTACAACTTGACCCCTAAAACTTATATTTCGACAACTATAAAGGGTTAAAAATATGTGTACGTGTCAGTCGGCGGGAGATGCAGAATCACATGCACAAGAATCAGAGGAAGGAGAGGAACCTCCATATGATTACGTGATCATTCTCCGATCGCCAATAAAACGCTCCCGGAGCTTTTGGTATTCCTGTCCCCATAGGAACCACACACAAGTTGACTTGAATGGTCGACTTAGGAGTCTCACTGAACATACTTCCAGAAGCCATATATAGATGTTCAAACTTGCCACCTTTACTACCATATGAAGGACAAGTTTGGGTCAAAGATCAAGTCTATGCTTGACCAAAAAGATTATTAAACGTAATGGTGTACGTTAAACGATATCATGGTGCCAACACAGTTTTTTGGCAGCAAAACGGTGAACGATGTGAAGTTTAGGTCGAGAGTGAAACGTACTTGGGCGATCTTTTCTCGCCACCACTAGAGAAATTTGACGCATATACACTTACTTTATACTTTCCTAACACTACACCTATGTTTAACCCAAGAATGGTTATTACGCGGTATTCACATAATGGAGCACTTCGACACGAGAAAAAGCAAAAACTTCCCAGGGTGAACATTTGTTTATGTGTGGGGGAAGACAAGGCAAAACTTAATCACACCGAATAGATAATGTCAAACCAACGATGTTAAACAAAAGAACATTTTGATTTAAACACCCGAAGTTCGTCAATTTTTTTGTTATCACCACCTTCAATCAAATATCAGATTTAAAAAATTCAAAAAATTCAAAAAAATTCAAAACTTCATAAACCAAACAAGCATAATCAAAACATTGAGTATCACTTTTTATAAATAAATTATGTCTTTAGAATATTTTTTATAAATTTATTTTGATATTTCAAATATTTAAAAAAAATGTAGCACAAAATTTAATAACAAATATAAAAAAATGTTCAATAGTTTGCTATTATGTTTTTGTATATCTCTGAATTTTAACTAAATTTTTAAATATTTTTTGCTCTTTTTATTAAATGTTCATATGAAATATTATGAACTTCAAGTTTTGTGAAACATTTATATTTAAAAATAACAAAAAAAATTAAAAAAATTGTTAAAATTCAGAGACATACAAAAACATAGTGGCAATATATCGAACATTTTTTGTATAATTTTCATAAAATTTTGTGGTACTTTTTGGTAAATATTTGAAATATTAAATTAAATTTATACAAAAATATTCTAAAGACATAATTTATTTATAAAAAGTGATACTAAATGGTTGAATTTTGCTTGTTCATTTTATGAAGTTTTGAATTTTTTTTAACTTTTTTAATAAATGTTTTTGTTATTTTAAAAGTCGGAGGTGGCGATAACAAAAAAAATTGACGAACTTTGGGTGTTTAAATCAAAAATTTTGTACTAAGGGTGTTTAAGTCAAAATTCGACGTATAGATGGTGTTTAAAACTAATTTTCTCTTCGTACAATGAGTGAATCAATTGGAGATTTCGTTTTAAATGTGAAAAAAGCATGTCATTGCTGACCTTCCCTACTTCATGTATTACATATCCTTTTCGTGTTTGACAAGCATTACATCATAGCAAACTAAACAGCAATTTAATTGTCTCGCATTTTCCTTTTTTGGCAAACTGAGTCCGATTAGTAAACGCGCAGGCCTCAGTGTGACCTTTTCAATCGCTGTTCTTTAAATTGTGCAAATGACGGTTAAAGAAAGAGATCCAGTTGCAGTCATTTAAAATTATTGAGTTTTGACAAAGGATCCAGCGGTTAGTGATTGGTTTAACAAAAAATGAAATAGTTTTAATTGTATATTTTCACCAAAATTGTTGTTTGCAGTCCCACATCCAGATCCCCAAATGAAAGGTACAAGAGTTACTATTATTTGTTCTTCAACAAATCCATGGAACTTCACGGGCACTCACTGAATCACACTATTGGAGAGAATATGTGACAAAATTGATGAATTTGTTGGATTATGGATGAATTTTAAATGGATTATGGATTAAATGGTCCAATCCATTTAGACCATTTAATCCGACAGATTAAATGAATTAGCTTAAAATGCCTTAAATACATTTAGTCCAACGAATTTTATTAATCTATTTACACATCATTTTACACATAATTAAATTTCATTAATTATTTTAATAAATTTTACTAATCCATTTAAATAAACGAATTATTTTACCACAAGCTCACAACAACCAACAACATTAACATGCCCATACTAAGCTGGAACTGCAAAGAAATTATGAAGTCAAAATCTCAACCACTTATCACCCTAATAGGCGATTATTTTCTCTTTAAATAAACATCTTTGAAATATTAAAATGTACTGCCAACATGGTAGTGATCTAGTGGTTGAGACCTTTGTCTTGGAATCCCAAGGTCAATGGTTCAAACCCCACTCATGCATGACATGATTCTTCCCATAAATAGTATATGTGGAAGTTTGTTATTTCTTTCCACAATGAGGTGTGGAAGGTGTTACATGCTCTACTGATTTCAATTGTAATACCTCAATAAAAAAAGAAATATTAAAATGTACTGTATAATATATAATTAATAAAATGAAATTAAACAAGCTACAAATCGCAATCAAGACCTCAAAATAACCTCTAGACGTTAATCGTGCGGATTAAGCAATCATTCCATCGATCGCGTCCTCAACATCGATCCTGATTCCCGTAAGCAATTGACTTTTTTAAAGTAGAATTTTGGAAATACCAACTGATTATTGTATTTGTTGTTTGATTTTGTGGTTGTGTTTCGCTTTGATCTGCTAGATCGTTTCTGTTAACTGGATCGGCTGTAATGATCACATGTTATGGATTCTAATGTTCCTGATATGAGCAGAAATTTTGTGCCTGATTGTGTTTTTAAATCTCAAGCTTGATGAATTGAGCGAGCATGCATCTGATTTGTTTCATCTTCTAAGAATTAGTACTTATCAAATAGAATTTTTTAGGTATAACAAGTTATGTTATGAATTTAAACTGTTCGGATAAAAAAATTGAGAGTACTGTGATTTTAGTTCATACGTATGATGTAGTTGTGACTGGTTAATAGGATGAATGTTTTATCTTGATTATTTTTATTTTGTGGGAATGGCTGCAGTTTGAGCTGGTTTGTCTGAGAATATGAGTGGGAAAGGATTGATTTATGGCTTCGTGGCGAAAGGTACTGTGGTGCTAGCAGAGCACACCCCATATTCTGGAAATTTAGTACTACAGCTGTTCAATGTCTACAAAAGTAGCCTTCCAACTGCAGCAAAAATACATATGATGTGATGGCCATACTTTCAATTAACCTCTTGACATTGGATTTGGTATGTTTGCCACCCCACTTCTTACTTTCTTGTATGATGTCTTTTGGGGTCTGGCTGGCTTAATTTTGTTTGTGTTTGTGCAATTTTTCTTGTGGTCGCGAATGAATCCATGGGAAGAAATGTTCCTTTTGTTTTCCTTGAGCGTGTCAAAGATGACTTTAAACAGCGGTATGCTGACAGTATTAAAAATGACCAGCAACACCCACTAGCTGATGGCGATGATAAGGATGACTTATTTTTGGAGGACAGATTCAATATTGCATACAACCTTGATAGAGAATTTTGGTGTGCAACTTTTGTAATTTTCTTGTTTTTGTCTTCATATTTTTGAATAGGAGTTATACATGGTTTAACCACTTAAGTTTGGACAGGCCAAGATTAAAAGAGCATATACAGCACTGCATGAGCCACCCAGAAGAGATGAAATTGTCGAAGTTGAAGGCTCAAATAATTGAAGTCAAGGGGATTATGATGGACAGTATTGAGAAGGTATATATACTTTTTTTCAGTTTTTACCGGATATATAATGATAATAGTGCCTCTACATTCTTCTCTTTAAAGGTATAAATTTTTAGTTTGGCAGCAAGCAGTGCACATTTTATGATGTATAACTGTTGGATGGTACCACGTGGATATTCTATCTATCTTTACACTTTGATTTGCTCCCTTCAGTTCATAGTTTATATGTACTACTTCGCATAGTTGTAATTATCTGGATATTATGGCATCTCGACCTAAAGCCTGGACATGTAGGCAAATTTTATCAGTGGTTATGGTTAGCTAGGGAAATGAGAACATGATAGAAGTGAATTTAGCAGCACAAAAAAATAAACTTAAAAGATAAATTTTATGTTAGAGTGTTAGATTAGAAGGTTTGGAAATCAGAAGGCTTGGTTTAATAGCAAGGTATATTCGTGTGGGCTATGGCTTACAGTTAGTTATCCAAGACATCTGCATTTCATATGTGTAGGCTATATTCGTGTATAATCATGCTCAAAATTGAAACAAGGTATTGCTCAACTATATTAAGAGAAGGTTAATAAAAATAAACAAGGATATTTGTTCACAGTGTGATTGATGCTAAATAGCCATTGCATCATCTTAATTTTTTGACAATGCCTAATATATTGATGTATGTGTTTCCCCCCTTTAAGCTACTTAATTGTAATGCCTGATTATTTTGTTCAGGTTTTAGACCGCGGATAGAAGATAGAGCTTCTGGTTGACAAAACTGAAAATCTTCAGTTCCAGGTATTTTGAAACTGAGTTTGGCGTCTATGCCTTGCCTAAACAATGATTTTTGTGCAGACTGACAGCTTCAAGAGGCAAGGAAGGCAGCTGAGACAAAAAAATGTGGCTTCAGAGTCTTCTGACTAAATAGATAAATCAACTTTGTTTACATTGAAGATTGAACTCATAGTCATATTTCATGTGCATATAAAAATGTAGATACATATAATATTGACGACTACTTGTTGAATAGTCCACGACTAGTCTACTAATTGACTACTTGCGATCTCTCCAACTCGGTTCGACTTGCCGACTTAACAACCTTGGTACGTTAGTTGTACAGAAATATTAGCCACGGGTCAGTAAACCTTGTGATATGTCAAAGAAAGCTTAAGTTGGAGACTCACGAGGTGGACCCTCCAAAGAAGGAAAAATGGAAAACTAAGAAGAGACTCAAGTTGCATAGGTTAAGGGAAAAGCAAAGAGGAAACTTACCAACAAGAGAGATCCGTGCCGACTGTTCGAGGTAAGAAGAAGAAACAAAGATTTGCTAATGCAGAAGAAAGATTGAAATACAAGATTCAGAAGGTAACTTTACCATTTCTATGCAAGTTTATTTGAGCATGATGTCTATGAAGGTTAACCCGAAAGGCCGAAACATCAAAAATCATATTTGGTGTTTTTAGACTGCATTCATTTTCGAGTCAACTGGATTTTTGTGGTATATTTTTCTTCAAAAAAGTTATTCTTGTACGTTTTAAGGCAACTCTTACTGTGGCACTGACTAATGATGAGTGATTAGTCGAGTAACTTGATTGTCGAGCTAGACAATAATTTTATTTCTTGAACGGCCAAAATCAAGGAAGCCATGCTTATCGGACGACTCCAAAAATATATAGTTCCTAAGCTTCAGGGACCTGTTGTGAAACCACATGAAATGACACACTTTTATATGAAGAAAATAGCTCAAAAGTGTGTTCCTGTTGGAAGAAGAGATATCTTTGGTGGAGTTTTCCTGAACATGCATATGCATTGGAAAAAACATCATTTGCAAGCCTGGTCAGGTAGAGTTGCCAGGCTGAGTGGTGGGATTCGGATTCAGATAATGGTAGACGTTACCGTAGTCTTCTACAGAGGAAAGGATTATGTGATGCCGCGACTAATGTCACCCATAGATACATTGTCAAAGAAAAGAGTATGCTTCCAAATTCTGATTCATATGTTACATCCGATGATCTCCCTCCCTGCACTAAATAGTTTTTCATGAGATGCCAATATTTACTTAACAGCATGATGGGCACCAGCTTTTAGTGATGATTTTACATTACATGCTTGTTTTCTTCTTCTTTTTTTGCTACGGTATATTTTTCCTGATGCTGCATTTTCTTGTTCCTCAGGCCCTTGAAAATCCAATTATGATCAGTTGCAACTGTGGGGCATTTCATTGCTTTCTCTGAGAAGGAGCTAGAACTGTACTACAGGCATACTGCCCTTTATGGCCACCCGAGTAAACGAAATCCCATGACGGATTTGAAGAATCAAGAGAAAAATACAGAGGAGTTTGCAGTAGTCAGTGCATCTTTGACAGGACTGTGTTCAACTCTCTGCTGTCTGTTTCTGCTATAAATGGTCCTGTTTTGGGGAAATAACAAATTGAAGTGCCAGTCATGTTTGGGCAGTTTTGAAGATAACTATGAACTGTGGCACTACCAGCAAAGGGTAAGCTTTAAGTTTTTTTTTTTAATAAAACTCTTGTGGTTTTGTTTTGGTAGTGATGCTTCATTATAAATCACTTGCTTAAAGTAAATAATAATATTATTATAAAACTGCTTACGAAGTTTGTATTCCTCATCAACTGAGCACTCTGACGTTTGTTGTGGAGAGTCATTCCATCCTGATAATGATGGATTTGTCTTAATAACTACAAACTGCACCATCCGTTTTTAATACTTTTGTTTTAGAAAAAGCAGGAGTTCATTAGCATCCACCACCACTGCATTTCTAGTTTTTTGTATGATACAGTACTTTTGATTTGTACGTCTAAGTTATAATCATGTTTTTATTTCAACATTTTGATTTCTCCTCAGTTTCGGATGCGGATGCGCTGTAACGCTCAACATCACTGATGCTTTACAAAGTAAAAAAAAAAAAAACCTTTGTGATGTTGATTGTTGAATACAACTTCAGAAACATATCCTCATTTTTTGATGGAAAACACTATTATTCCAAGGTAAACTACAGAGCACATGCACGGTGATGGTTCCTGAATATTATGGGCTGGGCCAACTTACTGAACAGTAGCCCACTATTCGAAACGCGAACCCTAATTGTTCCTAAAAGCGCGTACGTCGTCGTTCTTTTGTTGGAAGATTTCGACTCGTTGCAGCCGCGCTTTTAGCTTCCGGGATTCTGTTTTGGTTCAGTTTGTTGTAGCATCATGTCGTCCGTTAAAACTCCCAGTTCCGGAAAAGCTAGACGAGAAGTCGAGAAGCGAGCACCTAAGCTGGTTAATTCCTTTCCGCCAATTCAAACTGTTCTGTTTTAATGTATGCATGTTTTCCGACCAAGTAATTGTGTTTTGATTTTCAGATTGAAACTGGAAAAAAGACACTGATTCTTCATGGTACAAAAACCAGCAATGTTATCAACCAGGTTTTGACTGAAATTTCTGATCTTAAGAAAGGTAATTGTATTACTTATACCAAGAAGAATCCCAACATTAGGCCTTTTGAGAATGGTGGCGAAACTTCCTTGGAGTTTTTCTCCTTGAAAACCGACTGCAGTATCTTTGTTGTAAGTTTCTACCACCCTACCCGTCTTTGTGTATGTTCGAATCATTAGATTGTATTAGTATGCGACACTCACTAGCAAACTATTCTGGCTTCCTTTATTTTATTTTACTTGCAGTTTGGTTCACATGCGAAGAAGAGGCCACACAACCTTGTAATTGGGCGTACGTATGATCATCAGATTTATGATTTGGTTGAGGTTGGAGTTGAAAACTTTAAATCGATGAAAGATTTTCAGTATGACAAGAAGTTGTCTCCTAAAGTGGGTTCAAAGCCTTTTATTACATTTATTGGAGAAGGATTTGAGAATGTATCAGAACTCAGGCATTTGAAGGAAGTTCTCATAGAGTTGTTGAGGGGAGAGGTAAGATGCTTCACTCATATCATTCTCTTATTTCAGTTATTGTTACTGAAAGCTTGAACATTTTATTTTTGGCAGGTTGTGGAGAACTTAAATCTTGCTGGAATTGACCATGCTTATGTATGCACTGCGACCTCACCTAAGACTGTTTTCTTTACGCACTGTGCACTGCGCTTGAAAAAATCTGGCTCAGTTGTACCGAGAATGGAACTGGTAGAGGTTGGCCCTTCTATGGATTTTGTAGTTCGGCGCCACCGCCTTCCTGACGATAGCTTACGTAGAGATGCTATGAAAGCATCAATTGACAAGACCAAGAAGAAGGTATATTATCTTGTACTCTAAAAGCAGTTAGCATCTCATTTTTTGTTGGGCAGCTCCTTTTTGCTACGAAACTGAAATGGGACTACTCAATTTGATATTTGTAGTTGAAAAACGTTGGCGGAGATCCCATTCAAGGAAAGATTGGCAAAATTTATGTTCCTGATCAACAGGTAATGAATCTTATGTGGTCATTTTCTTTCAGTGTCAGACTCTAATTTAAAAGATAGTCAAACACAGTCACAATGTTTTCCAGTTGTTGCTAAAGATGTTTGTGTTGTTGGCATGTCTCTATTAGTCATGTTTATAAAGTATATTGTGTAGTATGAGGCTGCATTTCTCGTTTCCTTCTCCCTTTCTTTTATTTTATTACTTTTTTCGTTTAAAAATATTCATTACTCATAAACCTGGGTCATGGTAGACTTTACTGTCAACCAAGTAACATTTTCCATTTTTTGAGCACACTTTGAGGAGAAATTTCATTTAATCTCGCGAAGGAATTCTTGAAATAAACGTGATAAAAAGTATTACATTTTGTATGAAGTATCCTTTGGCAAGTAACATCTCCTTTTTCTCGTTTCATTATATTTCCTCGAATAATGTCATGATGCCATTGAAAATATTTACTTCCATAGCCTCATATAAAAAAGCAGCCATTGCGCTCTACTATGGTGTCAGCCTTCATTTTCTAATTTTATTGACCGGTATAGCAGAACTGAAGCAGTATGGTTTATACATTTCACATTTAAATGGTATTATTCTCTGTGTAGATTGGGGAAATGGCTCTGCCGGACAAGTCTAAGGGAGTGAAGAGAGAACGTCGAGAAGCTAAGAACAAACATGAGCCGAATCAGTCTGCTTCAAAGAAGCTAAAAGAAGACCCTGAAGATTCCGATTAAACAGCAATTTCCAACTTTGGTGTTTGAGCGCTGAATAGTTTTGTATTAGTACACAAGAAAACAAACACCTAAACAAAAGGGATGTCTTACGAATTTCCATTTGAATTTATAGTCTGCAGTAGTTAATGCTGTTCTGTTAACTTAGGTAGCTCATGTAAAGAAATGTTATCCACATTCCCCTTGATTGATTGGGCCGGCCCATATCGATTTGGCCTACTCTATTGTCAATTCATTCCGATCACAAACACGAGCAATGGCGCAAAATTGAAAACCCTAACTGGAGCTCCGTCGTACGCGTCTACTAATCTCTGCGCTTGGAATCGGATCCAAAGTCGTTAGTAATCATCGTGGTAAGCTTCGATTCCATTTACTGACGTTAAATTGCATCATATTAACTGTTACTTTGACAACGTAATGATCTGTATGGATGTGATGTTTATAGGCACCGAAAAAGGAGAAGGCTCCTGCACCATCGTCGAAGCCAGCCAAGTCTGGCGGAGGAAAGCAGAAGAAGAAGGTTCTCTCCTTACACTTCTCCTTATACTAAAATCTGTAGCGCTTTAGGGTTTATTCATACCTGCGGTTGGCCTCTTAGCTTGCTTGCTCATGCTTTGTGAATCAAATCTCATGAATGATGGATCAGCTATGTTGTGCTTCGTTGTTTATGTCATATTGTACATATTCTTAATGATGTGTTACATCATTTTGCAATTGCAGAAGTGGAGCAAGGGGGAAGCAAAAGGAGAAGGTCAACAATATGGTATTCTTTGACCAGGCAACTTTTGACAAGCTCTTTACTGAAGCTCCCAAGTTTAAACTTATCACCCCATCCATATTGTCCGAAAGAATGAGGGTGAGTGTTTTTATGTTGATCCTCTTTTACTTTACATTGCATGTGGTTTAAGTTGAGAATTGCGATTTTTTTAAAATAGTCAGTTTGTGTTGGATGCTTATTGATGAAACAGAGTCTCATTCGATCATAGCTCTGTTTTTTTTGCTACAGTGTTGACTGTTAGTATCTGTACATAATGTCTCAGATAGGTAACCGAAAACAAATGTATATTCTCCCGCAAATGTACATCTGACACTTTCTTTTGAATATGTGTAGTACTGGTACTTACTAACCATAACTCTCAGTTCACCAAGTTTTACTTTTTGAAAGTAAATGTGGTCTGGTCATCCAGTTCTCAAATGAATGTATTTTTATTTTCTTCAGATCAATGGATTTTGGCCCGTAGGGCTATCGAAGATTTAATGGCAAGAGGTGCAATTAGGATGGTGTCTGCAAATTCAAGTCAGCAAATCTACACAACAGCAACCAACACTTAACTGCAACATTCGTTGGTTTTTACAATACTTTCATGAAGTAGCTTTGTCATTTGGCTTGTTCGATGCAACACATTGCTTTTTCTTCCTTGGCAGAATAATTAGTGCTAGGATTTTGGTTGTGTCATCAGACGTGTTTGTGTTTTCATTTTACTTGCTCTTAAACATGATATGCTAGATGGTGATTATAGCCTTGCCAACAACTGTCAAGTTGGTGTTGCAGTGTGGCTCGAGTTAAACATGTGTTAATAAATACGGATAGCAGTACCATCACCAGAGTTTTACCCTTAAATCCTTAAAGGGGCACGGTATGTCCAGTTGAACAAAAAAGTACAGTACAGGCATGAGCTGTTGAGACTGTGTAAGCCAGCTTTAGCGACTCAATTTTCTCAAAACTTAGCTGGGTGCGCGCAAGCATTTTTAAGCTCACTGGCTGATGCCTTTTGGCGTTGACATCAGTAAATAAAAAGGCGCGCTCAGGCGATGAGGAAATCGCCTAGGCGAGTTGAGGTGAGCTGGATTAAATTTAGCTCCATTCCAACATCAATGCCATACAAATCCAAATTTCAACCAAAATTTGGGAAGCAACACAGCTTATTCTTCAATTTGAACATTCAACAAAATGCACTAAACGAAGCAGACAAGAAATCCCAAACGAAGCAGCAAAGTTTGATTATATGTTTGATTAGTTAGGAATTTAGGATAGTTAAATTTATATACGGCAAATAGAAGGCAGGGCGGGATGAATTGGACATGTCCTACCCTGTGGCAAGTCATAAATTTTCTGACCTGTCCTGCCTTGTGGAATAGGGCGGAGGCGGCGTAGGCAGTGCAGGTCCGCGTTCCACAGACCAAATTGTCACGCTTAGTTTTAACATTGGCTTCACTGGCTGCAGCCCATGTCGTTTTAATCAAAACGTTTTCTCCAATTTAATAAAATCGTTTTCTATCGATTAGCTCACTGGCAGCAGCAGCCCATGTCATTTTAATTAAAAAAATGTTTTCTTCAATTGTTTCTGCAAACATTTTTTTTGAACCATCTCAAAAGTCAAACCTTTAGTTTTGCTCTGTTACGGTTTCAAGCAGCCTTGAATTTGACAAAAAACGTGAATGAGAATGCAAACAAGAGGAATCATCGTTGGAAATACGTCTTATAAGAGCTAACTAACAAAAAGAATTTCAAATGTTGTTTTTGTGAAAAGATTACGAATACGTCTTATAAGAGCCAACTAACAAAAACAATTTCAAATGTTGTTTTTGTGGAAAGATCACAGTATATGTCATGCTAAAAACCATATCGTCGGTGGTTATTCTGAGGTCGCAAAATACCTTAATGCCCTAGCGATAGTAAAATGACATCATTTAGCGCTTTGAACTCGAAGGCGATCGCCCCTCGCCTTTCGCCTAGAAACAATTTCGCATTTTATCACCTTTTGCCTTTTTCTTCACTGTATGACATCTTGTAGTTTATACTTTATCCTACTTTGGTCCCGCAAGAACTGAGAAATGCTTTACATAGACAATTGCATCAATAAATGCTTTAAATAGATAGACAATTGCATCAAGAAATGCTTTATCTAAGATATTTGAGGCGACATCAAATCTCGTCCACCACCTCGCTTGCATGGCTTTACTGCAGCGCGATTCGAACACCTGTTAAACTCTTTGGTACACTCCAAGTCTCCAACTCATTGATCGGTACCTGGCACCAGCACACAGAAACTTCAGAGTTTAAGCAGAACCAAACCTGTAATTAGAGGAATCCAGATGTTGAAATAAAAACCTGATGAGGAGTGCTTTTTATTTTTTACTACATGTCCTGACCTAATTGGAACAAACATGATTAGAAGTACAAAAAGGAGAACAAGACGCAACAAGCCAACAACTTTACAACATACTAAAATCTAGAAACTAGAAATACAGTGGTGGTGGATACAAATTAAAAACACAAACTTTTTCTCATAAAAAATTGTTCAAAATGGATTATGCACCTTATAAGAATGTTTGTCAGACTTACTAAGGCAAATCCATTTTCAGGATGGAATGGCCTTCACAAAAAAGTCAGAGTGGTCGGTTTGTGAGGCAATATGCCACAGACCAGCTACACTACTTTAAAAAAATAATTTATGCATCAACATAAGCGTTTTTTAAGTAGTACCCTGATAAGTCCAGCCATTATTATTTACTTAAACAAATGATTTATAATATATTTATGAAGCATAAAACTGCAGTAGAGTACCAAAACAAAATCGTAAGACTAGCATCACAAGAGTTGATGGAACTTTAAAGCTTACCCTTAAGTCTCACTCTCACCATTGGTTGCTAGCGCCACAATAAGTATTTATCACCAAAACAACCAGCTACATTTGAACACACAATCCTGTCAAAGGTGCTCTGACATCTGCAAATATTTCGTTCTCTAAACAGTGGTACGGAAATAACCTTTTCAATTGGCCATTCACTGTATGTTCTCAGAAAGGGCCTAATTACAGGATATATCCTCTCCATCAGACTTTTCTTCACTTTCTGATTCTAATTCACTGAGAGA